>JAVQKG010122730.1:0-10792 GCA_036025885.1 Hypseleotris bucephala | reverse complement strand
ACTTACTATAAACTGTTTTCAACACATTTATTTGATACATTTACAAGGTTGTTCAACTGACAAGCAAATGGTGTAATAAACTTGGTGTAATACAATTTATCTGCCTGTATTACATAATAGCTAATGTTGCCAATCCATGGAGAAATGCGTTGTATTGGGGTACTGACCCTCTGTACAGCAGCACAGTAAAATAAATGGTATAGCAATTTTATTTATTCATTTGTTTAACAGGGATAGTGTACATTAATTAACATGTCTGTAATAATGCACCAGATTTAGCCAGGCAGCTGTTTTTCATCTGTAGTCCCTGGACAGATCTTAAATGGTCATCCTATTTTATTTGCTTATTGTATGTGTAGTTTGTTGCCCTTCTATCACTCGCTTCAAGTGTGTTCTAGCAATTAGTGTTATTGTAAATAGTGGTTAAATAAAAATAGTATATTGATGTTGTGATACTTTTTGTGATGTTTTTTAATAGGGTTGTCTTTTTAAATATACATAAACAGTGTTTCCCCTTGGTTTTTAGTCTAGGGGGGTGGGGGATCGATGAATTTGATTGTTACAGAAAATTCAATAATGCACTCTGACTTTTGATGAACTGTAGATTTATAACATAGAAACACAATTATAATGTCAAAAAATTAAACTCTGAGGCACTCCGATGTTGCAGATAATTATTTATTAACGCCTACGCGTTTCGACCGGTAGGTCTTCGTCAGGGCTAAGTGAACCACACAGGTGCGCTGGTATTTAAACCTTCAGGAAATAATGTGATGAGTGGTCACGTGACCATGTACAAAAAAACTATTTTATAGTACAAATTTCATAGCGGGAGAAAGCAAATAATGTACAGTATTCAGGAAGACTGAAGTATATGTGGAACCGACCAAACAAATAATTAATATTTGTAAACATTGTTCTACAGTTAATGATAATTCCATTAATGTAGTTTTAACTTGACTGAATTTGCTTACTAAAGCAACAAAATGTACAATGTTTGAAATTGGTTTTGACACTTACACCCATGTTCCTTAAGGCGAGACACGGCAGGTGAAAACATCGTTTTTTCATGAAGTGGTCAATTTTGAGATATTAGGCAAGTTTACTCCCTTAACATGTTAGCTTTCATGCCAAAATACTAAAAATGTCAAAAGCACACAATAACATGTTTATTTTATTGCATTTGTCAACATGCGCCTGCGTATTTCTTCCTAAAATTAGCGTTCTAACGTGAGCTCCCGTCCCCTCTCCATTCACAAAAACATGTCATGCCTGGTACTGTTGTAAAGCTCTCAGTCTCATCCACAATGCTGTCTATTCCAAATATGGGCATTTCCTTTGTGGGAGAGACCAACCGCAAAAATCTGCGGGTGGGTTTACAGCCGAAAGCGTCATCTGATTGGTCGATGTCAATTTCTGACAACATGATTGGTTCTCCCGCGTCACGTGGCACGGGACGCCGGTTCCTTGTTTACAGAGCTGTCCGTCTTTTTCTCCGAGCAAAAATGTTTTTATCAGCTTCTAAACTTTCACGAAAAATACAAAAACAGCTGTCGTTTGCCAGGTCTAGAAAAGGGAAAGCAGCCAACAACATATTAGATGATGAAACGCCGTCAGCCAGTGCCTCATCGCGTAAGCTGTTGCTGGGAAAGGGAGACAGTGTTACAGATGGAGGCGATGACAGCCGCGCCACACAGGAATGGCTCATCATCCACGTAGCTAGACTAAATGAATTAGTCAGTGAGCTAATATGTCCTAAATGTGCTGGATCATCAGGGCTCAACATAGTGATTAATCCACAGAATGGCGGATTTTGTAGCAGCGTTTTGCTCGAGTGCAGTCTGTGCAAGAGAGAGAATAAATACCACAGGAGCGTTTATACATCTACTCGTCTACAGGACGAATCCAGGAAAGACGTAGCTTTTGATCTGAATGTGCGAATGGTACTCTTAGCACACGAATTAGGAATGGGATATGCAGCTCTTAAGAAATTCAGCAATGTGTTGGGCATTCCTACCCTTCATCAGAGGGGACTGTAACTGTTAAGATCTGACGCCGGAGGAGTACGTTTGGCCTGTGAGTTAACCAAAGGAGAGGTCGACAGTGGAGGAGTGTGACTAGCCAGTGAAGTTCCTGGGCGTACACATCAGTGAGGACTTGTCCTGGACACTACACACAGACACTGTGGCGAAGAAAGCCCGACAAAGACTCCTGAGGAAGTTGAGGAAGTTTGGAATGAACACTAGCATCCTCACAAACTTCTACAGGTGCACCATCGAGAGCCTGCTGACGGGCTGCATCACAGTGTGGTATGGGAACTGCACTGCTCAGAGCCGCACTACAGACGGTGGTGCGAGCGGCAGAGGACATCACTGGCAGCAGTCTCCCCTCTATCAGGACATGTACCATGGAGGCAGATTGCTGTGGTACATGTCCTGATGGAGGCAGACCACTGCTGTGGTACATTTCCTGATGGAGGCAGACCACTGCTGTGGTAAATGTCCTGGTGGAAGCAGACCCCTGCTGTGGTACATGTCCTGATGGAGGCAGACTGCTGCTGTGGTAAATGTCCTGATGGAGGTGGTGATGGGAGTGAAGGTGACATGGAGATTTTAAGAACCCATTCATCTGAAGACGAAACTGCATTCCAACCACGTGTCAATGTAAGTCAAAATACTTAGCATTCATGATTATCACTGTAACACACCTTTTCATTTTATATTTATATTATATATGCCCAATTTGTCCGGCAGGAATCACTGTTCCATAGGTTCAATATCAGTCCGCTGAGTCTGTACCCATAGCAACGGGAAAAGTTGGGCTGCCGCTACAAACTGAACTAGGTTAACGCTACATTGTTGCAAAAGAGAGACGCAGAATGGACAACTTTCAAGTAAATTTTAATATTTTTGGAGAACATAAGAATTTTGATGAATGGTATGAAGCGGAGAGCCAGGAAAAACCAAAGAAAGAAAGACACCATAAAGACCTTACCCCTTTGCTGAGGAAATGATCAACTGTGGCTACACAGGATGCATTAGTGTGGAGAAAAGGAAGAAATAATCAGGTGTGTTTGATGTTTTCTCTTGTATTGTTGTTTGTGTCTATCTACTTATTTTGTTTAGCCATTGTGATGCATCAAACCATGCAACGCACTCCCATGCTGAATGACTTGAGAGAGGGTCTCAATTTATATAACTTCATTTCAGTCCTGCAGCAAAAACCAGAACACTGTTGTGGTCTTTTTGTTATTGACAATGATAATAAGGTATTTCTATTAAAACCTTACAACCAAACGTAAACGTGAGTTTTACGTTTACAATCCGGTTCTGATTCTGTTTGTTTACTTACACCTCTTTCTGTAAAGTCCTCTGAGACAACTTTGTTGGCTATACAAATAAACTTGATTTGATTTGATTTTGATTGTTTTGTTAATGATAATATTTTTTGTTTACAATTTCAGAGCTACGCTTACAGTTTTACATTGACGTTTACGGTGCTAGAACTTACGTTTACAATACCTTTTTACGTTTACATTACAGCTGAGCCTGTATTGACGCCATATGTATGTCACTACCTCACTGTTAATGCTACTATTACCTGTGCAATACTATATCACGTGCAATATGAAACTCATTTGAAGTAATTTTACCACTTGTGAAATACTCTACTTACACCTTATTTAATCCTACCTGCACCTTTGTACTTTTATTGTACTTATTTTTTATTATATGTTTATTATCTTGTTTACTTATCTCTCTTTTTTGCACTTTTTTACCATGTACTATCATTGCATGCTACTAGTACTTCTTGACGATCTTAGCGAGTCAAACGGTTCTTCTGATCCGAAGTATTTCATTGCATTGTTGACCTTGTGTTGAACCTGCATATCACAAATAAACATTCTTGAATCTTGAAAAATCTTGAAAGCTAACCAGGATCAGCCCACTGTGAGAAGGCTGTTTGGCAGAGGCAGAGTGCAGCTAGCTGGTGAGCTAGCCGTGAACAGCTGATCAGTCAAACAGGATCACGACAAAGCTGAGTCAGCTATCCAGCGGTCCTACATCATGAGACCAAACATTTAGGAAAGTACAAACTTATTGCCTACAAAGACACATACCAACATCCAGATCGAACTGGAAGAACTTAAAAAAAGCAATCAACTCACATTAGCCATTCAAAACATTTCCAAAAAACAAAATACAATTATATATTTAATGATTCAAATAAATAAAGTAAAGGAACAAAATAAGGAAAAAGACATGAAGATTAAAGTCCTTGAAAACAGCCGAGAGACATGGTCCCTCCAGCGTGTCCTGGGTCTTCCCCGGGGCCTCCTCCCAGTGGGACATGCCTGAAACACCTCTCGAGTTCTTGTTAGATAGTATAATGCTATCGGGACTAAATTCAGTTGAAGGTGCTTTGACCAAACCCTAGCAGACATAATCATCATATCACTGTATAACACACATATAGCTCTTACAGGCCTCTCATTTGGGTCAATGAAGAAGATCTTAATGATGATCTCAAACTCTCCCCAGCCTGTCTCAGTGATCTCATAAGGAGGATTGGTTACCACTGAAAGCAAAAAGAAGGTATATTACTTACTTATTATTTCTTTTATTATTTTTTTAATTTTGCAGTCCTTACCTCTTAGTGGGTTTCCATAGCTCTCGTGTAGCTTAAACTGAATCTTTTTAACATATGCAGACATGTCCTAAGGGAACATTGTGTACAAAATATATACTATAATACAAAAAACTTTATCAATAATTAATGGCCCAAGTACTGTGTAAAAGTGGGGCGTGTGGCTTACCTCATTTCTATACGGCTTCACATAAACAGACCATTGGTGAGTGTGTCCATCCTCCTCACGCTTCTTTCCAAAATATCTAGCCACATTTCCAAACACGATTGGCTTGACTATCGTTACTCCCTGTTGAAGCACAACGTCATTATTATACATTCACTACAAAACGTCATCTCTCGTTTTCAGTATAAATAGCTAAGCGAACAATAGCAAAAAAGTAGTTACCTTTACTCTACCCCCCGAATCAGGACCAAATTCAGTCATCTTTTTAAACATAGTACAGCGAGAGGAGGTTAACTCGTATCCTTCAGATTATTCTTGCTTCAGTGTTGACCATCAGAGCCGACAGTCTTTCCATTGAAGCATTAAAACACCTTATTTATATATACTGGTCTCATTTCAAACTACCTGCCAAAACAAGGGCCGGAAGTGCAGCTGATTTCATGGTTCGGTAGAAACCTCTCAGAAGGATCGTTCCGGTCTGACGATAAAGATTACTTTTAGTGGCCAAACGTCAAATGTCATAATATATTTTGTAACGAATTATTGCTTTTCCACGAGTCCAGACTGGAGCATGTCTCGCATATTAGTTTTTATTAATCAGAATGTTGGCGTAGTAGCATTTAAACCAGTTGCCAACAAACATATCTGATTAAGAAATATCCTTCAAACTCATAGGTTATCGAGCTAAATCTAAAATAGATGTAATGATGTATTCATACAGGCTGATCAGATGTCCCACTTCATGGGATTGCATTGCAGTAGATCAAGAGTCTCGCACATTCAGACTGTGTCCATGTAATTGAGGATTGTAAATTTGATGGCGTTTCCACAGTATACAGGCGACACGTTCATTTTTAATTGGAACAAATAATTTATCTGTCAATTCAATTTTTCTACACTGTACAACCTTAATCTCAAATATAATGTACGTGTAGATTAGCTACTTGCCCAAGAGTCTGTCAGCAGTATTAATAGATGTAAATTGTCCCTTTTACCAGATTCTGCACAGCACATACATTGATGTTAGCATTAGGCTATGACTAAATAAAAAAGCAAGACCGATAATTAGTGAACTGATCAATTTTTATTTAGTTTGTTGGGAATTTTTGAATGCTTAGAACTTTCTTTATTCATAGCAATGTAACAGGAGAAGTAAAAAAGAAAAAAGAAAAGAAAAAATTCTTTATGAAACATTATTTTACAATTACTTTCAAATATGTTTACCATTAAATGAGACTGTCGGGATGAAACAGCACATAGCCCGTCTCCTAGGCTGTCCACCAGTTCATGTAGTGCTGTAAACACTTACCTCCATAGCTGTTGGGGTAAAAGTTAGATGGAAACAAATACAAAAACAATTGTGAAAATCTACTTTGACATTTTGGTTGGCCAAAATTTTCACACCATTATTAAATTGGGCCAAATTGACAAGTGCAATCTGATAGACAATGAAATTTACAAGACATACAAATGAAAATATTGGTAAATACATTTACAATTTGGTTAAAAAGATTTTCATTGAAGTTACAATATTCAGATGGTACTGATGTTTTTTGTTTGTTTTTTACCAACTTTTCATGGTAATTAAGTGATTGACAATTTTAACTATTGAAAAAATAAATGTGACAAGGTTTATTAATTAATGATTTTTTTTTGATTCAACACCAAGGACATTTTGCACTGAATTTCAAGATGGCACTATGTAACACTGATGGAACCAGATGGTGATATTTTCCACTCATTTGACCTTAAACACACTATGGAGTCCCTAAAGTCCCCAAAGACAAAATAATAATCTTGTGCGCACAATATGTTATTTCTAGGACTTTAGGGGCTCCGTAGCACACAGTACATTATTGACAGTCTCCAATTCACTTGTGCGCATGTGCAATGATTACAACTCCGCACAAGCACATACAATTCCACAAAACCTTGTCATTTAAAGATTTAGCATGGTAGTTGACATCTTTCCATACACACACACTGTAGTTAGTTGCACATGACCAAAGGAAAAAAAACAAACAAAAAAACAAATAAGGCAGGGTTACTTGTATAAAATTAGACTAAATGGAGATGCACAAAAAGGATTGAGTTTTGTGATGGCTGGTTTTACATTCATCTCATTGGACCAACATTGTGACAAGGAATTGTCCACACTACCAATACACTTCAATGTGAATAAGTCTTGGCATTTAATATAAATGAACTAACTGTATAGAGGAATTGACCAAATACAAAGGGTACCTCAGGAAAATTTTATTACAACACCATCTAGATTTATTCAAAAGCAGACATTTACAAATATACTAACCATGAAAATAATAAATGAGGGAGGGGAGGAAGAGGAACATCACACATGTACCCTATAAAAACTAATGTCTAAACTGAATGTACACAGTACAAGAAGCCAAAAATAAAATAAAGCATGAGAATATAATTTCTGCATCAATCAGAGGGAGGTGTGGGCTGTTTCTATTTTTATGCAAAGAGCATCACACTTAATCATTTTCTTTGTGAAATAAAACATCATAAAAATAAAAGAGCTGTTTGGAAAGTTTTCTTTCATCTTTAGTTAACCATGAATATAGTGTGTTTAGATAACAAAGCCTTACACAGATCAGGGCCATATCCCGTCCAGACGAGGTAAACAGAGGAGGTGGTGAGGAGGTGAGGCATTGGGTGAAGTAGTCCTGTCCGGTCATGCAGGTGGGAGAGTGGCCTGTTCCTTTCACCCGTCCATGATCCTCGTTAGCTGAAAGGTGTCAGAATGAAGGGTGGAGTTTGGTTGGAGGCTTCCCAAGTTACAAACATACCCCCCCCCCACCAAAAATCTCTACACTACACAGAGTACATGCCAGGGCTGGGCCAAATCCCCAACACCAGTTGAGAAAGTTCAAGTTCAGGGGTCAATGGCCTATTCATCTTCAATATCTTGTTAGATAGTATAATGCTATCGGGACTAAATTCAGTTGAGGGTGCTTTGACCAAACCCTAGCAGGCATAATCATCGTCAGGACATGCAAACTGTAAGAACAGAACACCAAAACCAGTAAAATATACACAGAAGTGTGTTCCCTTTAAGACCTGCGCACACTGGTCTGTCACTGTTGATGGCACCGACAGTCCCACATGGACAGAATTGAGGACTGTCTGCCCCACGTTGGGGCGGGCTTGGTCTATGTCTCAGCCCAAAGGAGGGCTCGAATTGGTCATGAGCTGGATTTTGGCCAGCAAGTCAGTGCATGAGAAGTGGACTGGAAGTGATGTTACTTTAGCATTGTTTAGCCATAAGCCCTGTTGTTCAGCCCTGCTTAGTGTCATTTCACCCTTCTTTTAACTGCTTGTGGCCACATGGACTCGCATACAATATTTTCTTCCCAACTAGCAGTTTGAAGTTATGTGTCATTACAACAGAAAGATGTGTCAAGTGAGTAAATGCAAACCTCACTCACAACAGCGAGCTATAGGTCTTGCTCCTCAGTTTGTTTTTTTTGTTCCCCCCCCCAAACTAATTCAGAGCCTGCCTCCAAGGAGGGTTATTGTGTGACTTGCACATGTGCAGAACATACACTATGCTTTGATCCCGGGCTGGTGTGTATTGGCTCACTTCTCATACAACAAAGGGGGTAATCAGTGTCACCAAAAGTGTTGAGGCGCCTCGAGAGTCGGATCAATGTGCGCAGGCCTTTAAGTAGAGCAGAGGCTGTGTAAATGCCCTTCAAAAAATCATCATTAAAACCTTTCAGTTCAAGTTTAAAATATTCTTACCATTAAATAATTAATCATGTTTCGGGAATTGTTTCCTCCTTCAAACATTTAGAAAATACATAACATTGTAACTATAACTATATCTAATTAATACTTCTTATTTATGTAAATTAAAAATTACCACCAAAATATGAATCTAATATTTTTAAGTCTGCTATTTTGATGTTAAGTCTGCTGTGAAACAAACTTTAACTTGTTTAAACACAATAACAACAAATAGAATAACTCATTTTAAGTTATTAATTATGGACAGAAACACAGACAGGAGACAGTAGATCACAAAACTACAAAAAGAGAAAGATTCTGGCTTTGAGTTTTAGTGAAGCCCTGAGGCTGCTCGCAGTAACTTAATACACAATATTAGAAGTAGCATCATTCAAAAGAAAGCACTGCTTGTCATTATACACAGTACATGCAGTATTGTACCTTTTGTGGTCATAAGGAATTAGCAATGTTCACAATGTTCAAAGTCTAAATACTTTCATTTATTTTCTAGATTTTAAATTAATATAAGATATACATTTATAAAAGTTTAATTAACAGAATTAGATCTCAAATCCATAATAGAAGCTAACAATTTACTGTGGTGCATGTGAATTATAATGCACACAAATAATGAACTGATCATTAATTACCCAAGTTGACATTCGTTTATCAGACTGCAAAAACTCAAACTTTATATAAAACGATCATTATCATGGCCAAACCAGGGTCAAACAGATATTTAACATGTCTCCAGGTATTTGAACGGAGAGCAACAGAATTATCAGCATCACAACATCTTACTGATGTCATTGGTGGCCTTGAGGCTCTTTCTATTTATAAAACTTTAGAATGCAACAATCTGAGCATCTGTTTGATCCTGGTTTGACATGAAAATATTCAGTTTTGATACAAATTGCATTCATTAGCATGTGAACATCTACGCAGTGTACAACACTGTAAAGCTCAACTTTATCATAAATATAATTATGACCCAATGTAAAAATGAATTCTACAAGGTAAAACAAGTTATTCATTACCATCTACGGTTCTCGGTCCCAGCCAATGTCAATTTAATCTACATTAAAAAAATTATTTTATATTGAAAATAGATATATTTTTATCAAGTAGCGTAGCCCCTTTCTATGAATCTATGATCATGGCTCTACTGTACATACAATAGATCTTGAATGTTCTTTGTTTCAATAGCACAAAGTACTTTTTGTTGTAAAACGTACATTAGGATAAACAAGTGAAGGACATTTAGACAACAACCAGTAATGATTACTAACAACACCTGATCTCAAGTTAAAATGCATGGTTTAGTCCCAATTGCATCATTCAACAACTTTTAGCAATTAGCAAACACCCCCAAATATACACCCACCTCATACAGTAATGTTTATGGCTGCTGTTTAAAAACAGTATCCTGATTACATTACAGCACATAACTGCAACTATATATGTAGCTTTGGTAACTAGGTATTTTACATACAAAAGGATTTGGCAAAAAGGTCATTTCAGAGCATTTTTTTTTACATTCATTTTTTTTATCAACTGAGATTGGAAGCAAATTATTCAGGAGCATCCTAAACACTGAACAAGCCAAACCTGTCAATGTAAATTAACCACAACAATACCCCCATAAGAATGACAATACAGTCATACTACTGACAAGGAGTCACCACATTCAGACACAACCACATGTTTGACATCAAATTTGCCTGAACTTTTAAGATAATGCGTACAAAAACAATTACTTGAAAATGGACGAGTGCCAATATATATATTTTCTACAAAAACATGTATTGCATGGAAACTCTTAAAATACTATAGGTTGGGAAATTATTCATAACCCACATTAAATACAATTTTGTTCAAACTGAACAACCCATATAACAAGTTGACACAGCAAGGATCTCACATGCCCTTATCAGGTTAAACTACAATTTACTCAACGTCAAATGTACAAAAGGGACATTTCTCAGTGACATGCATATTTTGGACAATTTGACAGATTCCCATTAAATATTGGCAAATTAAAAACTTAACTACCATCAACAATTTTAAATATGCTTGTAATACACACAAAAGTCTATAGAATGAGAGCTGTTGATTTTATTCTAACTACAGTAAACTATACAGACAAATTTGCATTGTACAATCAAATCTATCAGAAAGATCACATCTGAGCAACAAAACAACTGTGTAATGACAGCTACAATCCAC
>JAVQKG010122696.1:0-10465 GCA_036025885.1 Hypseleotris bucephala | reverse complement strand
GGTCATGCAGTTTTAAAGAGCGTGATTAGTATATGTGTTATGTGGACAGGGTTGAATGGTAAATTTGTTATTTTAGATGGGTCTAAAACAAACACAACTAGTTCTTGACTTTTGAAGTGCTTAATTTATTTAGAATAAAAAAAAAACTGTGTTCAAACATGGCATTAATTACTATATTGCCTAATTACTCAGCCAAAGAATACACATTTAGGAAAGCATTTTAGGATTATCATGCCGATGCCCGGGGATGTATCAACCTTTCTGGCATAAATTAAACATAGAGTGATACAGCACATGCAGTCTGATGCATGGAGCTCCACAGTTTCATTCATCCATGGCCGGCCTGATGCAGATGTGCTCTTGAGCTTGTTAACCTCGACCAATGGGAGACGGACACACACAGCTGTGCAGCCGACGCGCCGCCCTACCTCACCAGACTGTGGCGCTGGCACGAGGACCCCACTGGCACTGAGTCAACGCATCCTCCCACGCCTGAATTCACACACACACACACACATGCACACACACACACATACATACACATCCATACACATACAGACAACTCCTCAAACATGACTGCCTCCTCTGCTCATCTCTCTGCTGCCCACTGCACTGTGCTGCTGGCATATATTACAGCCAGTCACCTTGTCCAAGGCTGCAAATAAAAAGGTAATTTATTGACTGGGGCAGCTCTCCTCGATACATTCAATTACACACGCCGAGGGCCTTGTATACTTTTATATCTATTCCTGTAATGTTCAAGCAGGAATGCAACCACAACTACCATCCCATATACAGTAACCATGGCAACTGCTCGGGAGCTTTCAGAGGGGAGAGAGGTCAAAGGTTGAGCACTGTTCAGCGGAGAAATCAAATCTGCTCTTTGCCGAGACAGCAACACTGAAGATGGATGTCCGGCGGGAGAGGAGTCCGTGGAGTGTGTTGCTTTGTTGGTCTGAGCTCCTTTGACCCGCGCTAAAGCCTGCTTCACGCCCACTGTGCCCAGCCCCTATCAGACTGATCCAGAGATGGGCGGCCTATAGGGGGTCTGTGCTGCTGATTGTGGATCTTTTATCGTCTGCGTGGATCTCCACAACATCAGAGACCATCTCATCCCCCGTCTCTTGGATTTAGTCCAGGCTACTCTCGGTCAATCAGTTTGCAGTCTGGTGATTTGTCTCTTTTTTGCCTTTTACATCAGAAGCAGCCCTACAGGTGGTCGCTTACTTTACTGTAGCCATGGCAACTGCCCACAGAAAGCCCAGAGTATTCGTTGAAGAAAAAAAGAAAGGAAAACCACCCTCACCTTACCTTAAGAGGGGCAGCACCATGAAACAGTGTGGGCAGTGGGTGCGCTAATAAGAATGATATTGAAGAACCTTATGAGTCATTAAAGGGGAACAATAAAACTTCACAGTTTTTGTTGCATTTTTCTTCTACAGACCTCCCCCTGTAATTTCTGAGAAGAAGCACATAATTTAAAGATAGAAATAATACAGGCCTCAATCATAAAAGTACCTAAACTGTTATTGCACTCATTCTTGCAAGGCTGAATGATAAAAGGTGTCATGAAGGAGGCATCATTCTCCTCCTAACAACTTATTTATTTACCCATCACACTGACTTCACATTAGCATTTTACACATTTAAAACAGGTCACTCACAACAATAATCAACACGATAACCGTCAGTCCAGGTGGGCCACAGTCCCCCCTCAAGGCCAGTCCACAGATGGGCTGAGCTGGGCAGAGGGTGAGTTGATGTGTGGGGAGAGGCACACTCCTGGCACGAAGTTACCCAGCCATCTGCCTGTCCGCACTGCTCCATCTCAACCCTGGCTCCTCCTGTCCCTTCTACAGACCAGTGACCAAATACAAGGGGATGTCTTGGCTATATCTTAGTCAATATGTTGGTACCAAGCTACTTAGGGGCACCACTCTCCTTGACCACTTATCTTTGCACAAAAGGTATAGAAATGTATGCAAGAAACCTAAAGCCGATACTGATACCAATGTTAATGTAGCAATTATTTGCATGTGAATTTTTATATTATATGACCAACAGGAGTGTATTTGTTTTATTAAACTGCATAAATCACATTTTTTAGCTTTTTTGTATGGGCTTTCATACAACGTGAGAAAGAAACTGAAATGGATTACTGTTATGTGTATAAATTGACAATACAAATCTTTGAATGGTGAATCTTGATCATTACACACCAAATCTACAACTTCTGCCTTGTCACAAAATAAGAAATGCAGTCAAACTAAATCTTTAAAGAAAGGCCTATAAAGACGCCTGGAATATGAACGTATAATGTGTTTGAAGGAGTTGAAAGCAGGTGAGATACACAGCAGAGATCTGTCAGGGTGATATTTGTGAGATATTAAATGTTACATCCACAACGCCTCGCTTGAAAACATGACGCCCACACGACCATCATCATCCTCTGCTTTTGTCACTGTTTTTCTGCTCTCACAGCCCTGCCTTCATTGTCACTCGCATCTGCACTCCACTCCACTATGCACTACCATAATGAAACACAAAAAATGAGGGACAGTCTGTCAAATTACATTTATATATTATTCTGCAAAACACAAACCATGTACATGTTATTTGTCAACCTCAGGGTTAATCTGAAGTTCATATTCAATATCATAATATGTCAAGTATGAACTTATGGTGAACCATGATGTCACTATGTGTCGATGTATATTGCCTGCATTCTACTAACCTATAAGAAGAAACAGAAAAACTACAAGAATTCAAAATAGCACTCTCCCCATGTATGGAAATACACACACTGATGTTGGTTTGTCTCACTGTTCTCCACTCCATCACCATCACCATCATCACCACATCTGCGGCAGAACCATCTCTATCTCCTCCAACACCACCTCAGCAGTGGAACCATCTCTCTCAAAGCTGTCCCATCACCCCCACAGCAGCAGAACCATCTTACTCTCACCTATCACATTAGCAGCAAAACAATCTCACTCTCCTCCATCACCACCTCAGCAGCAGTACAGTCTCACTCCCTTCCAAGCACTAAAAACAGAGGAATAATCTCACTCTCCCCTGTCACCACATTAGCAGCAGAACCATCTCACTCTCCAATAACTGTGGGTAATCTTTATTGGTAATAGTTCTACATCAGGCTCAAGGACTTTGTTTCATAATCTGTGAAGAACCCAAGAAGAGACTGAACTTCTGTGACACTTTGTGACTCTGTGAAGTGTGTAACATCATACAGCAATGCCCGACTATTTGCATATTTTAATTAAATAGTAGGAATTTCGAATTAATTGGTTCCTAAATTTATGGGATAATTATACAGTGTTTGTCCTTGACTTGGCAGCGTCAACCACCCATGAATAAATTCATCATAGTCTTGAGATGAAAGACAAAGTTACGCTGAGACCTGCAAACTTTGTTCTCTTCCACTTACCCCTCAATTAGCCTTTTTTTCTACACTCCATTCTGACAAAATAAATCACATACTGTCACACACAGTCTTTGTCATTGGGAGCGTTGACAATGTGATCAGAGCCATGTGTGGGTGGAAGTGCTGCATACAATATGTCGCTGCTTCAACATGTCTGTGTCGGGGTTTCTGTGTGCGTCTATAAAAGAGCCTTTTCACAAACCGGACATGAATGAGCTGCACTGTGTTTCCATGGTGCTCTCTTAAAGGATGCTGCAGTCTGGAGTGAGGTGCTGACTAAGCACAAAGAATGCATCAAGTTATTTGAAGTTGTTTATATATATATAATTTGAGTGGCAAAAAGCAGTAGTAATGCTGTAGTAATTAGGTATTTTGACATTTATATATGAACAAGGTTTAAAAGATATGGGATAATAATTACAATAAACAAATGAACCTAAATTGACTTAGTGTGCAAATGCCAGCTATTCTAAGCTGAGCAAGTACAACATAAAAGTGAATTCAGAAGATTAAAGACTAAAAATGTTGAAAAATGTTGAAAACATATATATACACAATTTCTCCACAAATGTAACTATTTTGACTGTGGTTTGTGATGGCATGTTCCTAATAAAAGGTATAAACAAATTTTAGGCACATTTTGGTCAGAGCTCATTGTTGCTTCATTAAAACATCATTAAGCCAAGATTAGGATGTTTCCTGCCAAATAAAAAGGCTTAGAGTCCGTCTATAAACATAATCATTTTCTCCATGACCTTGATAAAACAGCTGGCCCAGCAACGTGACATTAATGAGATGAGGTTGTGTCCAGATGTAGCTCTGCCAAAGCAACAGAGAGTATCAAAACACATAATGGCAATTAAAATCCTCCTTCAGTTCTGCAAATATTCATTTTAAACAGTGAAATAACATCAGCAAACACTCTGTATCATGTCAGTTAATTTTATTTTGCTCTGTATGTTATCATAATTTAATTTAAACAAAGAACACTATTTGTTGAATGTTGATCATTATACAAGAAAACAAATCTATTACATAGCACAGGGTAGATAGGCTTTAGCTGCATCTGAAACTGACATACTTTTGCCATATTACTTTTTACACAAAACAAAACATAGGGTTTATCCAACTGCAGTTCCACAGCACAACCTTATGATGTTTTGGCTTTGAGCAATCAGAGATTAGACATGGCACCAGAACAAAAAGGCCTGGCGAGATGGTTATAAAAGGAGGAAGTTCTAAAAAGCGTCGCTCATCCGGGTCAGAGGTCACAATATTGACAACAGATGTCACACTCATGTCATCTGAATGTTAATCAGCTACATGCTAATGCTTGATTTGAATAATTTGTTAGCGTAGATAAAGAGACAATGCAGAGAAAAAAAATCACAACTGATATCACGACCAGTCACCACCAACACGTTTTTACATTGTTGAAGTGTCTTGCCCTGGGACACAATGTCATTACAATCTGGACATGAATTGAATCGACAACCTTTTGGGCAATCTAAGCCGCTGCCACCCTTGCCATAAGAGTGGGTTTCATGTTGAAGAGAGAATGTAGTCTTAATCAAAAGTCATAACTCGACCAAAAAATGTAATAGTATTTAATCCATCTATGTGCATGAAAATTACTTCTTTGAGGGGTTTTTATTCATATTAGACCAAAGCTACAATAGTGTCACAAAAACCAGGATGTTATTGATCATCACTCAATCTTTCGTTGTGAGGACCAGTGAACCGTGGCTCCTGTGGGAGATGACTAATCATTTGTGGAGAATTTAAACCACAATAATCTGGTGTCTGAACGGTGATTAAGCGTCATGTGGGGTGAGGTGTCTTTGTTTGGCTGCGGATCTGTTAGTCTTATCTCACCGCTCTGCTTCATTTCTCCAGGGCAGTGTTATCAGCGCAGCACCATCTACAGAGTACATGGAAATCAAGGCTTCTGCAGAATACAATTAAGGAGGGCCCCTACAATATTTTCTTATGATAATGATGGACAGAAAGGCCAACAAGATGCAAGATAGTGTATAAAAATAGACTTTTCACTTCACTCATTGCCAAGAAAAAACTTAGATGTCACACAGATCCTTCTATTATCAATGATTTGAGATGGCCTTCCTGGTGCAACCCTTTTTTTCAGGTTTGGGACTGGCAAAACAGCTTGTGACCCCCTGTGTCTGAATTACTTACAAACCAACAAAACAAATAAATGGCTGAATAAACAAGAAGTGGAGTATGCTGTATATAAAGTAGGTGTATGGATGAGTGAATATAATGACACAAGAGAAAAACTATGTCCTTTGTCAAACATTTCATCTGCGACGGGACATCTTTTGTGTCTGCTGCTTGGAAATGAGGATTAACTGTCGCCTCAAAGAGCCCAGCTGCCTGATTTCACCGCTGACACTGACCTCCTTTGTTTTTAAATGACCAAACACTAGATGCTTATGTGCATGTTTGTGTGCGACTGTGTGTGTGTTGTCATGTTTGTGAACATTTTAAAGTGGTGGTCGCTAAAGCCCGGAGCGAGTTACAGAGGGGATTACAGGCAGCACTGTAAAATCTCCCCCTCGTCAAAACAAAACAATGTGCAGTACACTGCCATGAGGTCACTGAGGTCCTGTCAACAAGTTTTGAAAATTGTATATTAATGTCTGTATTCTTATAAACAGAATATACAACTCTAACAAAAATCTAACTATTCGGTTTTAAAAAGTCTATAAAACAAACAAACAAAGCTAGAACAGGAGTCTAGAATAAACCATTAACTACACTTGAACTTAACCAGGTACAAACCAACATGATGCAGTTTCCCTCTGATAATACTATTCAGAAAGATTGAGGTGAAATGAGGTAAAATGGCCCCAACTCCTTGTACAATAGTGTGTATGTGCGTGCGTGTTTGTGTGTGTGTGTGTATAAAACATGGTGCTTGCACTGACAGTGACACCAGACAAAAAGAGGAAGACTGAGTCCATCTGTGAAAGCAGCAGGATTAAGCAGGGCTTGAGCCAAGAACGACACGTCAATCAAATGTATGTGAGAGCACTGGTATTACAGCCAGATACACACATGCTACAGTAACAAACACACACACAGCTTAGGGCTGGAGTGGGGGAGGGAGGACCCCAACACTGTTGTTTCCATTTGTAATCTGTGGCCTGGAATTGAACCAGCAATACACCAGTCATCTCCACTGTCCTCAGCAATACAAACTGAGTGGCTAGTTTTTTGTTTGATCTTTTTAACATTTACTTAGGCTGCCTAAAAAAAATTACCAAAATATGATTTGCTCAAATATATTGTAACATACTCCACAATGATTCTAGCTTTGATCCACATATGACTGTCGCTCATGGACCCCCACCTCCTGCTGGGACTGTTTGTAACTGAGAGCTTGTGCACCCAAATACCAGAGCCTGTGTCTGTTTTGAAACCCCAGACAGACATCAACATGAACTTGGTAAAGACGTTGCTCTTCACCCAAAACAGCTACACTGAGATTCATAATGCTTGAGCAAATTGATCAAGTGCGAGATGGACAGGTGTGACTGAAACCTGCCTGACATTAGATTTAAACTTTCTTGGCTACCATCAAAAATGTATTTCAACCATAATAGAATGTGAATGGCCTGTGTCTCCAAACTGTCTATCTTTCAGGGTGCAGTGTACCCCTCCTGGGGCTAGAAAAATCACCCACCACCCTAAAGGGGAAAAAAAAGCAGAAATATGAATGATGTAGGCCTATACAATTCTCCAACAAGATTGGCCAGTGATGAAAAGTAAGGCGTTAGTTCCTGTGACATGGTCAAAGTTATTGAAGTCATCTTTCACTAAAGGCATCTTAAGGCCAAAGGCGTCTGTTTGTGGACACGGCTAATAAAAGGGCTTGACCTGCGTGTAGCGGCCTCCTCGGGACACATAACGGCACAGCGTGAATGTGTGGGGTCATTAAGCCCCCACGAGCCGTGTAGCTGAGACTGAAGCCCGCTCTCGCCTCCTTATACCTTTCACCTTGGCTGGAGGGAAATTGAAACCAATACAGTCTATGATGAGGCGGTTGGAGTGGGCCGGGGTCGTATCGAGGCGGGCTGAGGGGCTATTTGGCTTGACGGATGGCGGGTTAAAAGGGGGTGATCAATTATTGTGACTGACGGCTTTTGGGGCGAATTTAGCAATGAATGATCCCCTCTCCTTATGCGGGTGTAGTGAGGGTGTCCAGCAGTTTGCATAATGCACTTAAGATGGATAATATTCATAGATCTTATTTTGTGGGAACTGTCCCTCCTCCCAGTATATTTTCGAAAATGTTTAATCCCTTCGGTTCCCTCCCCCTCTCTAACGGATGCCCCTTTCTCTACATTATTCTGTGTGCATTTTAATTTTTCCTCTGTCACCGGGGGCCCACTTTTCCCCGCCCACTCGCCTCATTTTAGCCTCAAACTAGAATAGTGTAGCCAAGAAATAGTTAATCTCTCCGGCTGCTGCTATGATTGGCCGCTGCATGCGGGGCTTCAGCCGCCCTGAATGAGAAGCAGGGGTAACCAGGCAACTTCAGAGCTGGAGGAGGAAGGAAAAACCCTTCGCAGAGCTTCATGGGATCTTAAGGAAGAACGTTGAACATGTAAAAACCAAGGCAATGTGATTTCACCTTGTGCGTCCGGCAAATGGGATTAACAAACGGATTCCCGTATGTCGTATGTCTTTGGCTCAAACGAAGGATGTGGAAATTAAAAAAACGTCTACATGGGACACCCACGAAAAGCCCCCATTGAGAAAAGGTAAGTCACATATCTGTCATGCTAAAGACTGTGTGCAAAACTGATAAACTAAAGTGGTTTGTGGATGCGACGTTGCAAGGCAAGATGTGAAGATTTATTGATAGGATGCTGCTTGCTGGATGGGCATTGGCTGCGGAACTATAGCCTATGTCTATATGGGTGATTGTAGTACATACAAGTTACAAAATTAATAAAAGCCTAAATTATTAGAAATGAACCAAGGAGGGCAGTTGTGTGTGACGCTTGAGCAAATTTGAACGTGTGCTTCTTAACGCGCAAACGCCGGTCGCCTGTCAAATCTGCTGCTGCTGCCCCTATACTAATGCACACGAATGGGAAACCCACACATTGCGTTCAAATGCCCCTAAAACACAGACTAGACAGGTATACGGTGTTACTATTTAACATGCCATCAAAATGATGTCTCTTCCATTCACCCCTCCCCAGACACTCTAATGACACGTCCTGCAGGAAACAGTAATTCATGTTCAAAGCGTTGCGCCCTCGTAAGCTTTTGATTAATGGGAATGCAATGCCATAATGTATCGACTGTGAAGCTGGTGTGTTTAGATGTAAAGTGTTCGTGTGAGCGGCGATGGTGTGTGTAACGGTGCTGCTGAGAACCTGTGGATGGAGACTGGATGGAGCGCACGGAGCAGCGCGCAGGCAGGCAGATGATGTGATGCACGGATGGAGCGGCTGTTCAAAAGACAGCTCAGGTCACGTTTGCGTTTGGGCACCAATAAACAAACCAATCCTGTTAATGGTGAAAGGCACAAGGAGGTCACACTGCGTCACGGTTTGTGCACGTTTGGGGAGCTCTTATGCAATATGTAGATCACAGGGGGAGACTTTGACACGTGCAGCTCAAGTTTCCATAACCTTTATAGAAAGATCAAAAACGTTCTCCTCTGCTTAAAATGGCCAACACTGTTAACAACTGGGCCTCACTCCCTTCACTCACACCGTTTTCGACTAAAAACTTGACTTCTATGAGTATCTGATTTCAGTACATCATTTATTATTATTATTATTATTATTATTATCATCTATGTATGAGGTATGTATAAGGCCTCAGATGAAACTGGTAAAGTGAACAGCTAAAATTAAACCGTGCAGTGCATTAGCCATACAGCAACTTCTTTTTGCCTAAACCCTAAACCAGTATAAAACTGAATGCACAACAGTCTCAGATAATTTGTGAAGACTAAAATTTGACAAGAAACTTTAACTAAACTAGAAATGTCTTCGAGTAGACTTATTGGCCCAGACACAAGGTAAACCCCTTTAGACTTTTAAATTTGCGGATGGGGAAAAATGTTAGTTACAAAAGAGAAAAGATTTATGGCACTAAAAGACAAGCACTCTTAATGATATTTAGTGAATTTGTGAATAAACACGTTTGTTCAGATGCAGAATCCAGCCTTAAGTGGAGGCTCACAAATGTCCAAATGACCACCAGTTTTGTTGATGTTGTGGCTTGACCAGATCAAATGTCACAACTAAAGTTCAATGATGACTTCTCTAGTTGGTCAAAATGCCTTCAGTAATCTTATGGAGGATGCTCAGCAACAGATCCTAAGCTGTGCCACAGGCTGTAGAATACACATTACATTTAGTAGTTAGCCCAGTAGTGTCGGCCTGATGCATTCTCAAATAAATACTGGAGGACATGAACTTCTTAGTGAATGCCTTTTGGTGTCCAAGTGGAGTCATGACACTTAATTTGAAGTGCCATATCAGATTATTTATATTGTTCTTGTTTTGTATCTATACAGTTCTTTTATCTTGTCATTTGCAGAGTTTGCACTTTGGATGAAAGTAATTATTACAAATGTAGCAGGAGCGGTGTAAGGGATAGAATTTGAAATATTAAAACTTATAATGGTTTATTTGTAAATCGAATATGTAGGCTATTCAAACAACGCCACTCCAGGTCTTAGCCTGGAGAATTTAGTTCTATTTTAGGGCACACAGGTACGTGGGACTGAGTGGGCTGGAGACAGCAGTTTTATAGAATATATAATTTATTGTGCCATAATTAAATAAAAAAAAATATCATGTCACAATTTCATCAGTTAAAACGACTTCGTCACAATAAGATTGTATACAAATCACAGTTTCACAGTCCTTGAATGTACATGGCAACAAGTCATTTTGTAGCCAACCTGAATTGTTCAAAGGTGCAATAGTTGTGCCAAAGTTGTAGTTGAGTTACCCGTCAGACTACAAC
>JAVQKG010122656.1:0-21428 GCA_036025885.1 Hypseleotris bucephala | reverse complement strand
TGCGGTACACCGTTAGATGTTGGCCAAAATCATCCCTACACAAGCCGTATGTTCAGTTGTCTTCTCGTCTTTTTGCCTACCAGCGCCTGCAGTGACGTCATCGCGATCGCTCGTATGCTTTATCAACAAAAGTTAGTTAATCAGCATTATGGGTCATCTGGAGATACACATATTAACTTAGACAATGAAACAATTCAGTCATTACTTTGCAGATAATGCCTTTTTTCATGACAAAGCTACAGCAAAACACCTTTCAAAGTATAGCCTTGAGCAAGGGCAGCTAATGTTTAAAGAAAAGCTAACGTTTTTAAAAATCTTTGACAAAACCAGAACAAAAATAGTGTGAAGGACGAGTAATGACCCAAACAAATTCAGACCTACTTTCAAAACAAACAGAAATGGTCAAAAAGGAAAATAGTTTGATAGTGGTTTATTAAAATATCAAACAATGAAATATTCTGTGGAGTCAATATTTTGTTGCTTTAAGTGTTTTTAGTGTGTCTAAGGCAAAAGTTCAAGCTAATAGTGTTTTCACCCAAATAATTGTGAGCATCACAAGACACTGCCCGGAGAAAACCACAAGATGCTTTTGTCTAAAATCTATTTACTCAATGCAATTTACAGAGAATAAAGTTAAATAGTGCCTTTCTGACAAATTGACAGGTATCAGACAGAAAAAATGACTTTAAAAATGGCTTGGAAAGTCATTGCAGTAATTATTTTCATCTTTTGATAAACATATAAACGAATAATTATTTTACCCAATGTTTTTTAAATTTAGTAGAAGGCCCAAGGATAGGAAAAAAATAATAAACTTAAATTCTTAGTTTAAACTATTGATGCAAACATTTGACAACATGTTGCTTTGGTGCAAACAAACCCTATTTATTTAGTGTTTGGAGAGCACCAAGCCACCCGCAAACAAAGCTATATTGAACACAGAAATATCTTGCACCAGTATGAGGAAAGAAAAATATTTGCTTGGTGGTTATTTCTTATGAATCACGCACTAACTGATGAGCTTTTTTTTTTAATATTCGATTATCAGAATTTAAACGAAATGTGCATTAATAATATTAAAAGTACACTCATTTAAGATTATTTTGGTCCATTTCTGCTGTAGTTCGCAGTATTGTGTGCACCTCGGAGCTCAGTGCAGTACCAGCAGTGGGCCTGCTCGCCTGACCCGCCTAAAGCCTTTCGTCATATCGGTATAAGCTGGATCTCGGTAAGGCCACGGGAGAGAAGTGCACGGAGCTAAACAACCGTGATTTGTGCATTTACCTGTCCGTGGTGGGTCCGTCAGAGTCAGGGCGAAGAGGAGCGAGAAGAGGACGAATCTGCAGCTGTCAGCCTTTGGCAACATTTATCCTCCATTCATAGTCACTCCTCCAAGAAAATAAAAATATATACCGATTATCTCCCCGATGGTCGCCCTGTTCGGACTTCAACCATTAACGCTGTTTCTGACCATTTTATACGCCCTAGAAAACCACTAACGGCATAAACGCAGTCTGAAGACCATAGTCGTATCGAGCAGCTTCGTACGTGCGGTTAATCAGGGCGAGAGACTAGCGTTAGCGGAGTGGCTGTGCTCCGTCGTCCTGTGCGTCCTGCTGCTCGTACTAAAGCGGCGCTGATCCAAGATGGCCGCGGCTCCCATCACAACAATCCCAAACACGCAGAGGCAAACAGGCATCAGCCATGCATCAGCTGGACGAGCTGCTGGGCGGAGTTTAGCAGATTACACCCGCTGTGCACTTGCTGCGTTCACGCTGTCTCGGAAACTCGGAAGTCCTGACTTACAAGAGCCGACTTCTCAAAAAAGTCTGTTCACATAATCGCCTCGGAAAACAAACAAACAACGCCCATCAGTGACACATGTGTGCTACTTTGATTTTAATATCTAAGATATTTTTGAGCCGGGTGGCTTGAAATGATATATAGGTTATAAATACATAATATAGCATGTAGTCCTGTTGAAGAACCTTTTCCACGGTTTGTAGCAGATTGTTTTACTTGAGGCATCAGGGACACGTCGTTGTGACGCAAACTCGGTAACTTGGAGCCCAACACTTCCGCACGAGTTTTCGAGCAAAATTTCCCACCCGAGTTTGTGCTCAAGGCCGTTTTTCCGAGTTGTAAGTCGGAAATCCCGAGTTTCCGAGATAGCGTGAACACAGGGTTAGGAGCAGGAGTCTAGCCATTGTCGTTACTATTTCACCAACCTACTCAATAAATTAATTAATATATTTTTTTATCTACTCTAATGTGAATTATAAGATTAAGTTTTTGTACTGTTTACATCACTGTAAATGGGAGGCCTAATAAAGAAAGAGATATTTATGTACAAATAATTTCCCAAGAGGCCCCTTGCACATTGATGACTAAATGATCAGAACCTCTACTGAATAAAATTGTCAGCACCCAAACTAAAGTCATATTCTTGTCATATTGACCCGAGTGGACAAAACTATGCATCTTTTTGACCAACACATGTTATGACAGAGAAAAGCTGCAATGGTGTAGCCTACAATTCTTAAATGGAAATTAGTCTGTAAGTAGTTTGACAAACATTTTGAAGGTTTTTATAGCAATAGAACATGAGTATACCGGTACATTTTTTTTTTTTCACAATTTCAATTAAAAAAAGACAGTGGTTTGTGTATCATTTTATTCTAAAGCCTTGTGAATACCTGTCAAAAAATTAGAATCTAAATGAAAAAAAATAATGTAAAGAATATATAAATGAAAATAGTCCAAAAAAACAGCACGTTTCATTTGATTTCACAATATGTTTCTTCTGGAATTACTAGTACAGAAACAAATCATGTAGAAACATAAAATATAAATAAAAACACATCTGAGGGAAATGACTTTTTTTTTGTCCTGAAATGTAACAAGAACGTCCTTGTGCTTCACCTCACTGTTAAAAGAGCAAAATTAAACTTTTTTTTAAATAGAAATTTAGATGAAATGTGCTTCTTAGAAATAGTCAGAGGCCTTCTTTCGTTTGGGCAGCTGTAGCAGATTGTCTGTGAGGGAGGTTAGGTCCTGAGAGCTGGGGGTCTTGGTTTTGTTTGGTGTGGGTGTTCCTGAAGGAGTAGCTGGGCCATTAAAGGGAGACTTGGCGATGTTTCTGTGTGAGGGTGAAGGTGTATAACTCGCTCTCAGTGCTTTGTCCGTGTATTTACTCGAAGTCCGGTTTACAAGTCTCTGCAACGCGGGGCTGAGGGCTGGGCTCATTCCTTTGGGTGTAAGACTGCAAATACAAACAGTAATGGTAAATTCAATAACATGTGAAGTCTGTAGGTTTCTTAAAAAAGTTTTGAAAATAAAAAGCCTTACCTGATCTTGTCCTATGATTTAAACTAGGTAATCTGTCATAATTACTATTTTACTTTTGTCCCTCCCCTGGCATCTACAGTCAAATTTAAGCATTTTCTATGTACTGACTACACCTTTAACCAATCAGTCAAAACATGTCAAGATATGTCCAAATGTTCTCTATTTTGAAGGAAAATTTAATATAATTTACCTTGCAAGGTTCTGTGTGACCTTTCGTAATGCCTCTTGTTTTTTTGCGCGGTTCTTAGCAGCAGCTTCATTGGCCATCTTCAAACCAAGTCTCTCTCTTCTCCCTGGTTCTGGGATCTTAAGAAATTAAAAAAATAAAAATGTCAGTTTTTTTTCCAAGAGCAACAGAATGAATAAAATGTGTAAAAAAAATGCAGTACCTTAAAGGATGGACCATGGTTTCTCTCCACATAGGGTGTATCGGAGCCATCTATGCGAAATGGGGTGCTCTCAATCTCTCCCCATGTCATCAGAGGGGAGTCAGCTACACCTGTTAAACATAAACAACGTTAATAAATCAGTTTGAAAATGACTGGCACCTTAATTATAGTTGGGGACACATTTACCAGGAGCGGGCGAAGGGGTAGCCACATAGCCATATCCATTCACAGATGGAGATTCGTGAGGGATGAGCTCCTTCCCATCAGGACCCACTTTACCCTGTTTAAACTGGACACCAAATACACCAATTAAAAAATAATCACAACTTTTGTTTTGCCAAATCTTACATATTAATATTCTGTGACATCCATCGTTACCTGTGCATTTAGGGCTGCAGCCTGCTGTATCTGGCTTTTGTTGAGAGCTTTGCTGAAAGGATCTCCAGAAAAGCGTGTATTCTTATGGAGGACTTCTCTTGGTTTCTTAAACATTGTGTCGTCATCTTTCACTCCTTTGTCAAAATACATTAAATTAAAGATGTATATGGTAATTGCATGACTATTTTGTTCAGACTAGACCTCTTGTTGCCCTTACCTTCAGGATAATACATTAGTGCATTTTTGGCTTTGTACTCCCAGGTTTCCAGTCCAGCCTTGACACACTCCAGTGCCGCCTTCTCTACCGGTGGTAAAGCAAGGTTTTCTTCATGTCGCTACAAAGTAATAAATGTATGAAGAAATATTTTAACAACAAAAGTGTGTCCATGAAAATATAGAGGCTCCAGTGTTGTAATTAGCTTCCTGCACACAAATATTACAAACCTTACCTGTTTATATTCATTCTCAGCCTCATATAACCAGGCATGCTTCACTTTCTCTTTGTCTTTGGCCAGATCCATTATCTGTTCAAAAGAGGCATTATCCTCACTTGTGTTTTTTGCAAGAAAACGATCCAAACATGGCAACTCCTTCTCTTCTTTTTCCACGTCCTTGGTTTCTATAAGTACATTATTAAATACAATGTGAATAATACAATTTTAACCATACTCGATACAAAATCATATGGTTAAGTGTCCTACCTTTATTTACAACATTCCTCGTTTGGCTGGATGTGGGAGACCCGGGCTGACCCACTGGTGTCTCAAAACTGGCTGGTGTCACATCTTTAAGAAAACAAATGAAAATGTTTAAATCAGAATGAGTATAATAGACAGAAAGATATTAATATTGAATCAATGTTACTTACAAGGTACAGAAGACTGTGGAGTAGCTTTTGCCAAAGATGATCCATATCTAATAGATATCTCCCTCATCCTCTCAAGATCTCCATTTTCCTCAGCCTCCAAATAATCTTTTTGTGCTTGTAACTTTGTCACATCTGGGAAGAAGTCCCGCTGGATGATCTTCTCTAAATTCTGTAACAAAACATACAATCAACATGAGCAAAGGCTACCATATAATCAAATACTATAGAAATACTAAGACAAAACATAATTTAATGTGTTTGCCATCTACAGTTAAACAGCTGTTTTGTATAACAAACACTTTAATGATTAGAGAAAGAAAGGTTATTTGAAATGTTATGAAGAGTGCTGCAGTATTTGACAACTGCCCTAAATACTTGGCTGTTGTATTTTACACTAATGGTTTGTTTTTAGCACACTAGCTAGCTAGCAATAGCACAAGCCTAGATTTGTTGTGATCAGATTGCTGTTACTAGACTTACCTCTATGTACTCCTCTTCATCGAGGACTTTTCTCTTGGGCTTCTCTTTGTCCTGGTCTTCAGTCTGGGTCCGTAGAGCCATAGTGGTGATCGCTAAGGGGACCAGTGTCCCGGACAGGGCTTTCCTGACGCTGGCGCTGCCCTCCATTGTGGACCCAGGTGGATATTATAACCCAAAAGCACTCCTCATAAACCGAACAGGAGAGGATTTTGAACCATTACAGCCTAAAACATGACCAGGGTCATATTATGTCTTCGATATTAAATAAAAAGTTACCTAAATGTGTTTATCAAAGACAACAGCCACCTTCAGCACGACGTACTGAGTTACGTTCACTGTAAAAGCTAGTACGTCACCGGAAACACTTTCAAAATAAAACATATCAAACCATCTCATATGACAACAATCTTACCTCAATCACTAAAATTACCCAACTGTGAGTTAAATAACACAACAGTAATAATATCCTGTATGGTTTCTTATTTATTGTAAGTTTTAAACATTATTTTTTAAATTTAAAATGCATAACAGTGGGTCTATTTTTATTGGAATTGTTTGGTTTTGTTCTTTCACACATTATGCTTACATTTTTAGAAATCAGCTTTTGAAGGCACATTAGTTACTTACAACAAGTAGTCTAATCATTTTAATAGCAATGCCTCTATTATAACAGGGTTAGACACAGATTAAAGATGGTTTGTTGTTGATTCTGTGTTATCCTTTTAGTTTTCCAAATGCCCCATGCTGAATGTGAGTCTTTTCTGTCGTCTCCACTTTGCTCTTCTGTTTTTAAACCAAACCTGGCATTTAAAAGAGAAACATAACAGTATTTACATTATTTTTAATGGATTATTGAAGAAGCTTCATGTTTCATTAAAAAACTTACCTCTACTCTCTCTTCTCTCAGCTGGGTGCGCTCTGCTAATTTTTCTCTGGTGTTTACATCTGGATATTGATTTTGCAGAAACAGCTCTTCCAGTGCGTCCAGCTGCTCCTCAGTAAAAATAGTGCGGTGGCGTCTGGTTCTCCTTTGCGCCTGGCT
The DNA here is from genome assembly GCA_036025885.1 of Hypseleotris bucephala. Taxonomy (NCBI): domain Eukaryota; kingdom Metazoa; phylum Chordata; class Actinopteri; order Gobiiformes; family Eleotridae; genus Hypseleotris; species Hypseleotris bucephala. The sequence continues at coordinate 14,923 of JAVQKG010122656.1, read as the reverse complement.
GTGTGACTGCTCCTCTCTCTGCTCTTCCCCCAGTCTGCACTGATCTGACAGTATTGTTGTGGCCCATCCATAGGGACAGGCTAAAGGAAAGTGAAGAGCTAAGGCACTGAACAAACAGGTTTTCTTTCTAATAAACAATCAACATGTTTTACCTTCATGGATGAAGTCAGGCTGAAAGAGTTCACCACAGTGGGAGCAGTGAGAGCAGCAGCAGCAGCAGAAGCAGGTGTGTTGAACAGGGTCTCCTTGGTTAGCAGCAGGATGTTCAAACTTCCCTTTAAGTCCAGAAGCCGTTATTCTGCACAAGTGGCTGTCAACATTATTATTTGGATATCTACTCAGAATGTTTTCAATGGTAAAAGGAAACTTTTGTCTCTCCATCTGGAATTCCTCTCCATCCAATGCAGCCACCTTCCTCCTTTTCTGCAACCAAGTGTCAGCTCCTTATAGTGAAATTTGACGGCAAAAAAAATAGTAAAACTGTAATCCCCCTATGGACCAGCCACATAAAACGTCTGAAACTTAATTCCTGGCTAATCTGGGCAGTTTTGTGAAGAGGTTAGGGAGGACGGCAGATTCAGTTAATCTCGCCTTATTCCTTTCTCCAAAAGAAATCAGATTTTGCTGCATAAAATGAGAAGTGGAGAGCAGCTAAGATCCGTATTGTTAAGGTTTTAGAGAAAAGGGGATTGCTTGGTATTATAACCCAGGATTTATAGATGAACATTTTGGTGTGGCCACAGACTTATGTAGCGAGACTTCAGGATTAGCTCTTAAATACATTTCAAAATGTCACTTTCTCCTGACTCTTTATCAAAAAAAATATCTGATGCAAATTATAGCGCAAGGTATTTGGATAAGCACTGATGAAAACAGATGAGCTTCAAACCAAAACCATTCAGACTAATGTGTGAAATACACTAATACATTATTATGTGTGGTTTGTATGTGTGCCTTTACTGCCTTATCTGTGATGTGCAGTCTTTTGAGTTTGACTTCTGTGACAATGTGCACAGCCAAAGTAAAGCTATTACAGGTTAAATTCATCCTACAACAAATCCTGTGATTTCATACAAGGCAATACACCTTTTTCAAAGAATTAATGGATTTCCACAATCTGTCTTAAGCTCCTCTTGTAAAGGCTTTTGAAAACAGATAACAATAAACACCATCACATCCTTTTTACTTGGGTTTATTGGCACCCAGATTTTTATGTATGGTTTACACAGCATTTGAGATCACTATCAGCAGTTATTGTGTTGGTGTAAAGTAAAGGATACCAGCCTAGACCTTATTGTACAACATTCACTTGGGTTCAGACTGCTCAAAATTCATTATTGAGGATTACAATGAAAAAGGATCATTTATTTAGTGCTATATTTGAAACATAAAAAAGAGGTGTGGAGGTTTTTGTTTGGCTATTTTTGGAGACCCTATTTCCAGTGCCTAAATGGCATATAAATACTAGAGAATAGATAAGCTTTCTTTACATTTTTCTTTACACGGTAATTTGAATTCACATTGAAATAGCCTACTGTATAGGCTAATATTAATAAGTGTATCTCATGGACAATGCTGTTTGTAACTACATATTGGCATAGTAGTGCGCCCCTCGTGTCCAAAGAGGATCCCACCGTTGGAGAGAGCAGCAGAGCGACACAAAGCGGCAGGCGGCACTAGTCGCGGCTGCTGAGCGGAAAAGGCGGGAGAAGACTGCCGCTTCCGCGTCCGTCCGCGCAGCAAAGCCACACGGCAACAGCACAGTACTGGGGCAACATGGACGATAAGTTAATTTTGTCTGTATTTAATTACCCTGAGCTCTACAATGCTACTCTACCGAATTACCGGTGTACGCAAAGTCGAGCAAATGCCTGGAAAAGCATCAGCCTGTCTTTAGGTCTACCCAGTAAGTATTTTCAAAGTTTAAACGCGTATTTGTACTAACTGGCTATTTTTATGAGAGCACTTGGTATTTAGGGTTAGGGCATAGTAAACACTACTTAAACTGTCTTTTGCGCCCACCAGAGTAGTCTCTGTACTGAAATAAAGTTTATTATGTGTTCGCGCGTTTGGCCAGACTAGGCGAGTGTGTCCGCGGTGCCGTGCTAGCGGTAGCTGCAGCAGCACCTCGCCGTAGGCCGCGCTGTACACACGGTAAACGGCGCGGGCTGGGTTTTGTTGGCGCTGGCCGCGTCCACGGCAAGGCACCGCGGTGAGGCGGCCTGTGGAGCGGCGCGGTCAGGCGGAGACCGCGTGTGTGTATTTTCGCTTGTTACCGCGATGGCGCCCTGAGCTAAAGCTCGTCGAAGAGGCCACTGGAGTACAAGGGATAGAGGCAATGGCGGAGGTCATTTGGCCCCTTGCAAGATTATGAGGAAAACTGCTCCACCTTTAGCTTTATGGTGGGCTATATTAGATACTACTAGACTTTTCCAACATATTGAACCCTGCTTCTGCATAAAATACTGTCTTGTTGTGATGTTTTTTAGTACAAATCCAATAATATGATTATTAAATGTCCATTATCTATCTTTGTTTACTGACAACAAAAACACTGACTGTCTTGAGACCACCTGAGGAACATGGCCAGACATTATATTTTTTGCACCACAATGGCATGATTTCAAAATCTGAAATCATTAATGTGAAGGAAAAATGACATCTGTGTCCTGTCTTTCAGCAGATGAGTGCAAAAGAAAATGGAAGAACATGAGAGACCGCTATTTAAAGGAAATCCGACTTGAGATAAAAAGCAAGTCGCTCTTTGGAGAAACTGTCCAAAGCAGATGGAAATATAGACAGCTGATGAATTTCATTGCTCCCTTTACTGGGTCAAGAATCGGTCTGAGCGATATCTCTCCAGAGGATGAGCAGGACAACCATGACACTGAATCTGGAAGTGCAGAGGGAGAGTCCACGCCCACATCAGAGGGCATCAAAACTCCACAGTCCAGCGCTAAAGCCAACCAGGTCAGTTCCAATGACATCAAACCACAGATAGCGTCTATTGCTCAAGACGCACAAGTGGCTCAAATGGCTGCTCTGGCCAAGATCCAATCCAGTATTTCTCCAATAATAAACAAACCAGGACGAAAGCGCCGCATGATGCGGGACACTTTTCCAGTGACTGATTCTGCAGTGAGTGATTCCACAAATGCAGCGTCTCCTACTAAATGGCAGGTCAAAGACAACTCATCACTTTCCACCAGACCACGAGATGAAGATGAATTGTTTCTGTTGAGTTTTGTTCCGGCTCTGAAGAGACTAGCTCCTCAGAAAAGATGTGAAACAAAAATAAGAATCCAACAGATAATGTATGAAGCAGAGTTCAATTTGTCAGAGTCGGACAAACACTTGGTAGATGACTGAAAAAAGTACTTTTCAATATACTTTTTGTTTTTTAGAAATCAATGTATCAAATCTATTTGTATTTTTATGCTTAAATTACATTTACTATTAGTTAGTAAAAGAGACAAGTAATATGAATAACCTCTTTATTTACAATGCAACTTATTGCTCTGTTGAGGAAATTCACTTTTAGAAAAGTAGTTCCATAGCCAGTGTCTTCATTTGTACAGTATTTTACATATTAATTACAGTGTAGCATACAGTAACTCACGAAAGATTTAAAAAAAGCACTGTTTACACACATTAGATTGAACTGACTTAAAGAAAGGGACTTGTTAGTATTTTGTGGATATGGTCAATGTGTAGTTTTGTAAAATTCTGTTTTTGTAAAGTGTCATTGATGAATTAAAACAGATTACATAAATCACATTCTTGCACTGTTTTCTTTCTTTTTTTTTACAGAAAAGTATCAATTATGATTTGTTCATTGTTAAGGTCTTTGTGGTAATGTTTATCACCAATTATTTACCACCAGTTTAAAAAAGGGTCACGGCTGAATAACACTAAACAATGGGAAAGTGGAGTTTTTTATTAACCAACAAGTGAAGAATTGAAGAGTTTTAAATAATAAAAATGAAAACTAATGTAAAACAGCATAGTTGCGTAGCTTTGTTGTGATCACAACAAGTATTTGATTTTAAAGATCTTAACACATTTTTGGGATACAAATAAAGTATAAATATTAACCTGTGGTAGAATCGCTCATGTTTTTTGTTTTTAGTTGTAAATACTTCATAACCACAAGTCACTTAACCTTTGTCAGTGTTTCTCAAACTTTAAAACCAAGGACCGTTTGGGCATAAAGAAACAAATGGCAGAACATCTCACTTTGCCTATAGAGGCTGACACAAAGAAGTGGGTTTGTGCAGTGTCAGACTAAAGACTGCATTTGACTAGTTTTTAGTTTAGAAGTCACCTTATTTCCACTCATATAATTATTTAGAGACTTAATTTGAGAAACACTGGTCTTTCTTTATGACCTCTTCTTGTGGAACCCTTAAGAGGCTTTAGGGGACCACAGTTTGAGAAACACTGCTTTATGCAATCAGAAGCCAAAACATGATCACCAAAGCAACAAAGAGGAAAAGACGTGACAGAAATTGCTCATCCGTGTGCTGTGGAGTCCCAGGAGCCGCTGTTTGGAAAATGTATATAGAAAAGTTTATTTGACGTCAAGGTCAAAGTAGTTATAATAGAGAGTTTAAACTTACCTGGGGGAGGCCTTCCATCATTAATATTAAAGGCTGTGGCAAAGATCCCAAATGGAAAGGCACCTATTCCAAATGACATCTGGAATCCTCCATCTCCAAACCCAAAGCCTTGAAACCCCTAAAATACAGTTCAATCCAAGTTTGAGAACCTTTTAATATTTAATTATTGTCCTTGCATCATTAAACGTGGTTCAACATGTATGTATGTGATGCAACAGATGGCAGATTTTGTCTCAGATTTTTTCCCAAGTGATGTTTTTACACTCTACACATCCTTTAATAGGTCCCAGTGGAAAAGGGTTTTTTTTCTGCCAAGCTGCCTCTGCCTATCGGTCGTAACCCGTTGTAGAGCTTTCCTCATAAATAAACTAGAAACAATAGAGAGATTTACTATATTTGATACATGTTATACACACATTTTGTTCGAATGTTTAAATTGTGCTGTTGCTGCCTTTTGATTACAAATAGGAGACAATAGAGCTTCAACTGCATTCTACATGTAATATTGCTTACTCCACGATTTTCAGGTTCAGGTCTCTGTCCTTGTGGTCGAGGTGGAGTTCGTTCTCTGTTGTAAAACAATTACAATATTTAGACACATGTAATAATTCTGAACCTGTTCATTCATTAGTATTACACTAGATCTTCTCTCACCTGGGGTCCTGCTGTCCAGTGCTTCCACGTCCATATAACGGGATGACCTTATCTCGGCTGATTCCAGCTTTACACACAGGGCACACTTGTCTCGTTGGTCTTGTCTCCAACCACTGCAAGTAGAGAACTGTTAATATTCTGACGTCACAGTGTAGTTGTAAAGACAAAAAGGCAAAGAATGATGAACTTACCTGATGCAAACAAGGCCAACTGGAAGTAAGAAAAAAAACAGGAATTTAAATTCAATAAATTACTTTATTTTTCTCTGTTCTTAAAGCAGGTTATAATAATCTCCTTCAAATGTTTTCAAAATGACTGCCCTGTAGAAAACAGCCACAGCTACACTTACCAGAAGAGATGGCCACAAAGGCTGATGACTGCATCTTTGGCGGTGTCCAGGCATATATTACACTCAAATGTGCTGTCCTGGTTCCCACTGTCGGCCGCAGTCGAGCTGCTGGAGGTGGTCCCAGTGTTTTCTGCGGCTGAGGAGCTGGCCATTTAAAAATTTATACTGTCAGCACAAAGAATCAGACTGGGCTGGCTCCGACAGCACACAGTGCTTCAATAAAAACCCATACGTAAGAAACAGTATGTTGTCTGAACCTCTTACATGCAGCAAACAAGTGGTGACATGTAAAACTGTGGAACAATAAATGATGTTGCTAGCGCTAACGTTAGCTTCCCCCAAAAATGTATCCGTCGTTATCCACGACAATTAATCCGAGGTCTAAAATAACAAAGTTCTACCACATAAACAAGACGAGAAGTGTCGCTCTCCCGATAAATATAAACTTATATGACAATCAAGTAAAGCCCTGTACTGTTTGTTTCGTTTATTGCATCACAGCTCCAGCACTGATCACAGGCGGAAGTGGATCCGGGCAGCTGAGGGAGGCGTGGCCTGTGGTTATTGTGCTCTGCCCTGAGTTTGGTCTGACAGGTCTTTAGTGTAAATAAACAGAAGAAGTAATATTACTGATGATTTCACATACTAATATAAGGGGATCTCTGGTGACAAAATATCGACGCACCTTTTGTATTTTATTCAACATTATAAAAATGAATCACATCAAAATATGGGTCTTAAAAATAAAGAAAACAATTACAAAACAATTCACACACTGAACTAAATGTAGGCTATTTGAATTTTAAAGCACTTTTATAAAATAATAAATAAACATCAAGTAAAGGCAATATTGATAAACTAAAATCAAACGATTAGCATACACACCATACTTAAACATTTCAGACACTAAAAATGAAAGGATAACTCCGTCTTCACAGAAATCTGGTTTAGGACATGATGATATGAACATATTTAAACAATAGTTGAAGGTAACTGAAGTAAAGAGGCAGTACATAAGAGACGAAAGTAAAAAAGGACTGCTGTGTTTTCTTTTACTCAAAAAAGACATCAAAATAGACTGAATATATACATTTATTTCAAAGATAGTTATTATTAGGGAATACCAATACAAATTTATAACATATTTATAACATGTATTTTTTCCACTGACTTTGATCTGGAAGAATTAAATCTTCCAGAGCGCAAATCTTCAGCTAGTGCACCTTCTATTCTTGACGTGAGTGACCGTTTTAGAGTCCTTTTGAAGTCATTGCCAAAGAAAACATAAAGTACTGGAGAAATAAAACTGTTTGCAGCAGCCAGGGTAGCTCCAATTTTTAGTCCATTGCTCAGAACTTCAAGACTGTGGTTATTCAAGTCTAGCTCCAACAGTACAAATGTGTGGTAAGGCACCCAGCAGAAGAAGAACGAACCTATGAGTGCTGACATAATTTTATAAGGCTTTGCTGTTTTAAGAGTCACATTTTTCAACTTCACAACAAGTATTACCCCACATACAACAATAATGAGAAAAGGTATGAGAAAGCCACTAATAAATCTAGTAAGTGCCACCGCTTTGTGCTGTGAGGGTTCCTTGTAGTTAGTGAAACACTGGGTAACAGGGCCGTGCTCAGTGGTGTGTCTATAGATCATTGAGGGTACAGTCAAGAGGGCAGATAGCACCCACATCATAGCAACAATAACTAGTGCTTTCCATATGGACCGATTATTATTTGACCAAACAGGAAATGAAACCATTAGGCATCGGTCTACACTAATCAGGACCAAAAGGAAGACACTGCTATACATGTTTAGAAATAGGACAGAGGAGGTGAGTTTGCACAAGACCAGTCCAAAGGGCCAATGGGAGGTTATCAGGTAGAATACTTCAATGGGTAAAAAGGCACAAAACAAGAAATTTGAAATGGCTAGACTGATGTACCAGATTGTAATGACAGTCCGTTTCATTTTCCAGCCACAAATCCAGATGACTAACCCGTTTCCTCCCAGGCCAATCACAGATATGATGATATTTACAGTTACTAGAACAGTGGTCCAAGATGTGTGGGAGCCAGTAAAATGTAGTGGTCCACTGGTAGAGTTGGTTGAAGTTTCATTAGTTGAAGTGTAATCTTCATAATCAACATAATCCAAATCCATAGTGTTTACTTCTAATTTCCTAATATCTTAAAATAAAAACACATGTATAGATAGCTTGGTAATCGAATATGTAATGCTTTAATAAACTAAAATATATAATTGTACTTACATTTTCTGTAGCGTTTACTGCAGCCGTCACAACCAAAGTGTTCTCAGTTATTTAGTTCTGTATTCACTTCTCTCTTCAGTTTCCTGGGAAGGGTCATTTAAAGTGATGCAAACCAAACAATGCTGCGTGCCATTGGACCAACCATATAACCACTTTCAGTAATGACCTGTGACATATTTAAATTGTTAGTAAGAAATTATATTGTTCTACATTCTACAAACAAATAAATAAGAAAAAAAAGAAAAAAATCAATGTGTCACTAAATACAGCCAGGGTTGCTTTCAATATTAGTCTGTTGTAATTGTCAGACTGAAAAAACCCTTCCACCTTTACAAGCTGGTCTTAAGCAACAGATAAAAAGTTGCTGTTTCACTGAAGTGGAGCATTTCAAAGAAACATGTGTTGCCCAAAGTTGCTCAAAAATATATTGATTTAAATACCTGTTTGTAACGGAATTGCTAAAAAAATATGTAAAAATAATAAAGATTTAAAAAACTTCAATGTAAGATCAACTCTTTTCACTTGAAATCCACAATCACCTGGCCATCACTTTTTTTTGCTTTGGTTTTTGTTTATTTAACACTTAACTAAAGAAAATCTGCTTTCACTGCAGTTCCTTCAAGCATATGATGTTATGTTGTGCAACAGGCAAAAGGCTGAAGCAGTTATTTTGGTCAGTATCAATGCAAGAAAAAAAGTGTTTACAATGTTGTCTCTGTGAAGGGAAATTTCTCTCCAAATCTTTTAGTGAAATCATTTGCACAAGCCAAATGCTTTTGTGTTTTTAATGGTTAGCTTAGAATAAGGTGAATGATTATTAGGTTTGTGCAACTGAATTTGAGAAAATAGCCATTATATAAGCCTGTATGACTATGTTTTGGTCTTTGCAGATGTAGATAAAGGTTTGGTTTCTTCTAAAAAGGTAGGCTATAGAATATCAGATGTAAAAATACATTTTTATGTTTTATGTATAGCATCTTTGAGTGTCATGAAAAGTACTTTATAAATAAAATGTATTACTATTATTATTATTAAGAAAAAACTGGAAAAAGCTCTGTATTTTCAACATTTTAAATCAGTATTTTATTATTATTTTAGGAAACCTCACATGAGACTACTGCCATGGATGTATTAATAAAATATTTTTAAGAGATCCATGACTACTGCTTAAATTTATCTTCTTTACTTCACTCAAAAATATAATGGTGTTTGGAAAATCCTCTAGCTTTAACCCCGCCCCAAACACAGCTGACTGCGCCCACTCTCATCTTCGTGTTCACTCGGTCTTTTTCGGGATCATATCGGCTCTGCTGCTCTGCTCCTCTCGAACTGCGTCACTTCAGCCCGGACTGTCAACATGGCGGGTCCAGTGACCAACAAGTGCTTCTCTCCTCTGCTTTTCCTGACCAAGAGGCTGTCTGTTCCCGAGTTTATTGGACGATGCTGTTATCATGTCAAGGTAAAACATTTGAGGACTGTGCTAGGCTAGCCGATGCTATGCTAATGTTTACAAAATAGACATGGCGTGCTCTGCTAGTAGGCTAATATCTGTGTCATTCGTAGGTCATGGCAGTTGCTGGTTTGGTAACAGTAATGTAACAGCTATAAAATGCTAAACATTTAACCTCAATTACTTAAATCACATTTATTTTAAAACTTACAATAGTACTGGTGGGTATGTAGAAAAATAGTAGAAAAATCTATTGTTCCCATTAAGAGACCAAAACAAGTACAAAACAGTAGTCCATACAAAGCATGTGATTTCCACTCTACAAATAGTTAATACATTAAATTCTGAAATCTACTTTATTTATGTTATTTAATCTAGGGAATATTTAGTGGAAGCAACATCCAGACTCATAATGAGGTTAATTGTCACACACCCACACAAAAAAGGTTTAGGGGTTGTTACACGATTGTCTTAAATAATGCTCTTAAATAAGTCAAAAGGTAGAAGAATTTTTTTTTCTTACTGTGGTGCTCTAACAGTGTCTTTGAGAACTGACTTGTGAACTGGAACTGAATATTTTTATCATCTGGGTAGGTTTGCGGTTAAAGTAGAGTGAAGCAAAAAATAAATAGACCTTTTGAAAGAAACATATAGATACCATGTGCTATCTGCTTACATGAACTAAGCCCCTATTGTCACTGTGACTCAGCAGAACTTTGGGGCAGGATATACGCTCAAGTGGACAAAGAAATACTAAAACTATACATCTCCTAATATGATGTAATGGTGGAAGCATGTAAACGTGTTGTTACAATATAGAAAGCATCTCGTGAAATGCTATGACTGACTTAGTGGTTCGCCTACACTTATTTCTTTGTGTTCTGTGAAGGTTGTGGATCACTATGAAAACCCCCGAAATGTAGGCTCTCTGGATAAAAACTCCAAGAATGTGGGGACGGGTCTGGTGGGCGCTCCTGCCTGTGGAGATGTGATGAAACTACAGGTATTTTTGGCTTTATTTGTGTTTGTTCATTGTTTTATACTTTAGAGAACAATTCAACGAACTGTAGTACACAATATACACAAGGTCATCATCATTTATGCTTTTACAACACTTTGTTATGTCATTGCTGTCAGTTACACAAGCACTGGGGAATAAATTATTTTTTATTATCATTCATTGTGAAACTGTGGATTAAATGATCTTTATTTAGTATATGACCAAACACTGCCACCCAGTGTTGAAAAATGAATGAACTTTATATTGTCAAATTCTCACCTCTTTCATCTTTTCTCACAGATTGAAGTGGATGACCAAGGAAAGATTGTGGATGCCAGGTTTAAAACATTTGGCTGTGGTTCTGCCATTGCCTCCAGCTCTTTGGCAACTGAGTGGGTGAAGGGCAAATCTGTGAGTACACCACTTGAGTTTTAATTTAAATTTATATTACTGGACACTGAAGGATTAATGCTAGTTTCAACTTAAATCTTGATTGTTGTTTGATAGGTTGATGAAGCTTTGACAATAAAAAATACTGACATTGCCAAAGAGCTGTGCCTGCCGCCTGTTAAACTCCACTGCTCCAGTAAGTAAAACCACTATGGCTCTTCTTGTCATCATATTGATTTTCAGTCTGATCTCATGATTGTTTTCCCTCAGTGCTGGCTGAAGATGCCATCAAAGCTGCCCTGGCTGACTACCGACTGAAGCAACAGGACGACCAGCAGGAGGCAGCGAGGGCCAGCAGTTAATACCCTTTGTTCCAACGAATGCCCTCTGCTGCCATCTAGGCTCTAGGGCAGAACTTAACATGTTATTGCAGTGTTGAGGTACACCCATTACATTCATGACACGCACACAATTATCCATGGTCCCTGATCACTTTACCCACAGCCTGTCACATAAACGCACAATGTAAGCACTGTTAGGGTGGAGAGAACAGAGCCTTAGTTATCAGACTGTGTTATGTGCTTTTAAAGCTATAACCAAGATGCTGTCGAAAACTCAAAGCTTTTAACAATCCATTCATAATCTTTAATAATGAAAATGCCAGTTGCGACTTCAGAAGGGTCCATGGCTTGATTATTATTTATATTCTTTAGAAATGCTTTTTGTGTTGAAATAAAGTAGATTACAAGTCACATGTTTGTCATTTCTTTCTTTATACATTGCAAATTATTATTAAGACAAGCTTTATTTTTATACATGTCATAGGGGGTTACTCCTTTAAATATGAAACTTCAGTACATCAACTTATTCTAAACCTTCTGCTAGGGCATAAAACCCCCAGTCACACACACAACAAATGATATTTAAAAATATGAAGTAACACTGGCAACCTAGTTAAACACACTGTGTTTTTGGCATTTACTTTGCATTCTTTCATTTGTGTTTGACATCAATACATATTTAATATGCATATTTTTAATGTGTTGCTTTTGCATTGGCATAGAGAGATAAGGCTATGGCTTGAACATAAACTTACCACAAGTGACATTTCCTTTATGAATGCCGTATAACCAAACTACCATATAAATTAAGCCGACACAGAATCTATTTGCAAAGTTTACTGTCCATCAGGCCTGCAGCACATTTTACATTTTGTGGAAGATCTACACTGTACACTTTTAAAACACTGACCTTTGACATTTCCATGGCCAAGTGCAGAAAGAAACACCAGCCAGTGTGCATATAGTCTTACATTGTCCCTGTTTTCAGAAAGCAGTCTTCTCTCCTGCGATGAGCTGAAGTGTAGCAGTGTCATTGTGGATGTGTAGAGAGGACGGCCTCAGACTCCTGTTGATCAGAGGATCTTGTGAATCGTTTTTCTCCGATAGATTCTCTTCTGAAGAAACTGCTGTTGCTTCACTGTCGGAAACTTGACTGGGCTCTTTCTCCTCCGGGAGGCTGGGCAGCAGTGCGTCCAAGATGCTGTCTTGTGGTTTAAGAATCTCCTCCTCTTTTAGTTCACGCTCTTCCACTACAGGTTTAGTCGGTGTCCGCAGACTCCTGGCAGCTCTCATGATGTCTGCTTGGAGCTGCTTGTGGCTATCCAGCGGCTCACTTTGTTGCTCTGGACTTGTTTTTTCTGGCACTTCATTAAAAGGCTTTGTGCCCCCGGTTTTGTCCCGATGGTCTACGTACATTTTAGAAGGAAAAGATGACGGGTAGTAGGCATTGACTTTGCGTCTGCGGCTCATGAAAAACGCTCCGCATATGATTAGAAATATGAGAAAGACTAATGTGATTGAGACTAGGATTAAGAGTGTGTTCTCCCTTAGAAAGTCCTCCACTCTCTTTAGGACGTCTGCGTTGACATGGGACGGGCTGGCGGGCGTAGTCTTAGGCTCATTGAACAGGTACGTGGTTGGTAAATAAGATGTGACATTAAATAGTTCCTCTTCATCGGTGCTTCCCTCCACAGCACTGAAAAGAGATAGAGGTGTTGCCAGAGTGCGGCAGAGGCAAATCCCAAAGGATAGACCAATGAAATGAACTACGGGGATTGTCATTGTGGCCCAGTATCTGCAAAATAATACAAAAGTTAGTCAGTTATAGATATTGAAGGCAAATTTCTTCCCACCTGCAGTACTTCAAAACATCCATTAATATATCAGACACTGAAAGGAAGGTAGGGTTAGTGTCCTGCCCGAGGACACGTAAACAGCATGAGAATCAGTTAAGCAACTTTTCAATTACTGGGCGACCCACTAAACCCATTGAGCCACTGTTACTCCAAAGCAATATATGACCAGAGTCTTTTGTGCATAGTTCTAGTTTAATGTGGAGCCATATACTGTACCATGTGCAACTGTAACATCCAATCCTTTTTGCATGCACTTATCTATGAAATCAGCAGCCTTTTATTGTGGCAAATTAGTCTGTTCTTTCAGCTGAAGACTTAAAACCACATTTTGAATAGTTACTTAGTTTGGATGGTTGGGAAATAAGGTCATAGTTTTTAGACAAAGGTGGCAAAGCTATCTCTCATGTAGCTTTCTAAACATTATGTACAGGTTTTGACAGTAGCACTAGCCAACTACCCAAAAGCTTAGACTATTTATTCTTGGCTACTAACAGATTGATTCAGTCCAACTAGCCACTTTGTCTGATTGGATTGCTCACATATTTTAACTCCTTTAGGACTAACTATCTGCCACTATATCTATAAATGTAAGTAACTTAAAGCATGACTGGTCACAATTTATTTTACATTATCCTTTAACTACATTGTCTCTACCCCATTAAGGACAATGTAATACACTGTATAACAAACTATAATAACATCTAACTACACTGAACCTACATCATGGTTGTAGGTGTTAGTTACAATGTTATTACAGTTTGTTTCCCAGTGTATTACATTGTATTTAATGAAGTAGATACAATGTAGTTAAGGGATAGTGTAAAATTAAGTGTTACCATAAATAGTATATACACTGACACTACACATGAAACACCATCTAAATTGTGGCTAGCCAAACCAAACCCCTACCTGGCTAGTCAATTTTAAAAACCACTAGCCTGGGTGGCCAGTAGTAAAAAAACTTTATATCAAGCCCTGATTATATAAAAAGACAAACGCAACATTTAAATCATATTGTAATAGACAGGTTCATGCTAGTTGGCTATTGCTTTGTGTCCAGCCATCTAAGTTTTGTCTTTCCACTCCTCCATCTGCGTGCAAGCTGCGGGTGACATGAACCTCTGCTCTCATCTGGAAAAGGGGGATGGTGTGGATTTCTTTTTTTCTTTCAGAATTTATTACTGCGCACACTAAAATAAATGTCTATACTATGGGACTAAAAACTAAAAAAGTCACCATTCTCACTAAATGGTACCACACAAGCATTCTATTTTTCACTATTGTATTGTCACACCTTAAGTTTGCAACAATTATTTAAAAAAAAAAAAAAAACACACATTGGACTTACCATAAGAAGTCGGGAAGTAGTTTGTAAAAGTTAGCTGGAGATAGATAATGTATGGTGGTCTCCTATTGAAGCCCCTTTGCTGTTTCAGATTTCAGACTGGAGTTTTGTCTGGATTGTGTAAAAATCCCTCCTTCTCCTGGCTTCTCCTCCTCCCCCTTTTCACCAGGAGTGTTTGTGAGGCCTGGTGCTCACAGATTGTTCTTGTTAGGTAGCAGTTTAGAAGGTGCAGGGGGGGAGGAGGTATGGGCCAACTGAACAAGTCAAGGACACTTAGAAATCTCTATAAAAACAGATCTCGTCAAAACTTACTGTAATTGTGAGTGTTAAATTGCTTCTGTGCATAACTTTCCTAAACTAGAAAGCACTCGGAGAGTGCATACCGACGCCAGGACAGCTAATTTCCCCTATGCAATGTTTTGGCACTAAGTGCTTCTTTAATCTGTGATGTCTAAGGGGTTTTATATTGTTAACGAGCAATTAAGATGCCCAGCCCCCAAACCATGACAAATATGGGAAGGGTTTATTTGACTTTTTTGATTTGTCAGGATGTGTGTGAAGAATGCTTTAGCCAAGTTTTGTAAATTTCTCTAAAACAAAATTCTTTGTTGAGTCCATAGGTGGCGCTATTGAGGTAACTGCCATCTTAT
>JAVQKG010122630.1:0-10814 GCA_036025885.1 Hypseleotris bucephala | reverse complement strand
TTTTGCCTCAGAAAGTCTCTTTCGTTCCAGTTGTTGTTAAACAGAATAAAACTCCAACTTTTATTCTAACAGTCGTCCAGTTGGGTCTTTTGTGCTCTGTCACTGGACACTTGATGAGGACATGCTCTGTAACCTCTTGTTATGGGTCAGTGTATCCTCTGAAGTGCCCTAGTGGCCGAGCCTCTGCTCTCAGGTCAAAGAAGCCTCTCACTCCTCTTCTCCTGCTCCACTCAAGGGCACACAACTTCCTGTTGCTGGGTTACACTAATTTCAGTGTTAGTATTCTGCTCCGAGCTGCTGCCGGAAGTCAGGCTCAGCAGACAATGATGGCCAGTACAAGTCAGTGTTATTACACCACAACATAGACCTCATTTGACAAGAGTTACTTCCTCCTCATCTGCATCTTTCATATTTCCAACCTTTTGCTCAGAGATGCATGTGTGCATTTCCTTTGCAAATTTACATTTTCATTATGTATGATGAATGATGTAGCTACAGTTTACACAAACAAGAAACAGCCACAAATCAAAAGGAACATTGCAGCAAAAGCAAATCATATTACCAGTTAAATGTATATGCACAAAGCTGTAGCCTACAAAAAAAGTATTCACTTTGCACTTTAGCACACTTTAAAACATCAGGGAAGGTCAAGAATGACAGACGGAACAATTAATTTAATTTTGGGGGTGATCTGAAAATCTCGATTGAGGGTGGCATTTGTTTGCAACTTTACTAAAAAATAACACACTGATTTGGATAAAAATCAATTTCAGTGAAGGTCAGAAATTTTACACCAGCGGACTACATTTTGGGAAGCGGCCTTGGGGGAGGTCTCTGCTCTCTGAATGCTTTCTTGCAGTAATATGCATTTCTTAAAAAGTAAGAATGAATCAGTCCTGGATGTCCCCAATAAATAAATATAAACAGTTGCCCTTTTGTATTACGTAAGTATACAATGCACTGGCTATTGATGTACCACTGGACAATGCACCAATCATAATTTTTTAGTCTCTTAAATAATTAAATAAATAACTAAATAATTCACAGCAAATCGGAGCAGAAGACAATGTCCACTGAAACATATCTATACGAGCAGGTCTCATTTTATTATTATATCAGCCTGGTTACCGTGAGGTGAAATTCCTGCAGAACAGACCTTCATTATGTGAACAATACATTTCTTTATAGACTCCACTTATGGTCATGTAAAAAGCATACATCCCTTGTATGTGTGAGTGCAGCGTCTGGAAGTGTGATTTTCACACATTTTTACTGGTGCTCTCTCAATGACGCAGAAAGATCTTTTGCAGTCTGAAATCGTCCCTGACCTGGCCAGAGGCAAAACTCACAAATTGAGTAAGTCTAGCAAAGTTGTTTCTCAAAAACAAAGATAGAGGTTCACTTTGGACTTAAACGCTGCATTACAATTGTGCAACAGTACATTTTGCATTAGTTTTATCTTTCAAGATGATGATGCCAACTATGATGTTACTATTATATTTACTCAAAAACAGAAGAAAGCTCAGTTGATCCTGCATCGCATGGGGTTCACGTAATGCCCGTTCTCTCGGCTGTCTGGCTCAGCAAGCAGAGTTTTTTTTTCAGGTATGTGCGTCATTAGGCCGGCGTGAAGCTAATCTCTTCAGAAACATCATTGAAAAGTGAAGTCACTGGGCACTTCTGACTAACTAGACACACCTCTGCAGCTCAATGTCAATGTGTAACTCAGAGAGGACGTTAAATATTGAAGAAGAATATGACGTGTGTGAGACTTACACCTGCATCACTAAGGCAAGGGAATGTGGTTAGAAAAGAAACAAAAAAGTGGTTCGTTGAGTATTGCTTATGTCTGCAGGTTTTCACTGTGAAAAAGATTAGTTGTCAAAGTACATAAAGCTCTGCACCAAACAAACAGTAGTTTGTCGATTGAAATTAAAACAAAGAAATTATACTGTAGTTGCAAACTACTTCGGAAAAATAACCTTTTAGCTAATTCTGGTGAATTACACTCAGGGACAACACTGTCCCTGTCAAATAAACCAATAAATAAAGTACAGTAGATATTTCTGAAATACTTGTTAAACAAGGTGTATGTTGTATAGTGTATGACGAAACACCCCATACATGCAAATGCTATGGCAACGGCTACATTAATCGGATATTTGTGAGATTTCTAGTAGTTTTTACATTGTTTACGAGCAATTATGAGGCCAAGGCCCAAAACAATGACAAATGTGTAAAGAGTGGATTTGACTTTTCTTTTTGTCTGGATATTTGTAAATTATATTTTTGTTATTTTGTTATTATCATTATTCGTTTGGTATGGGCACTATTTAGGTAACTGGTATCATGTTGGTCAGTGTTGTTCAGTGTTAGTATCTTACAGTATGTGAAAGTTAGAGGTTGTCAGATATTGCTGTCACATATTTCCCAATTTCAATTTAATATGGCTGACTTCCCGTTTGTTATAGGGTTGGGTCATGATAATATTTTATGTTTGACACAATGTGAAGAATCACTGTACCAAGTTTCATTGCTCTCTGACAAAGTACTAACTGTGTCCAGAGTCTCACAGGGTTAAAAACTGGGCGCTATTGAGGCATTCTTTATATGACCTTGGTCATTTGCATATGTCCATTAAATCGACCCTAGCCCGGATCACTGTGCCAAAATTCATAAGATTTTGTTTATGTTCATCTGGATTAATGGCTCCAATAAAGTGCTGTCGGGCATTAATTAGTTAATTAATCAATTATTATTTACCATAGATGTACCAAAATTAATCTAGTTCAGTGTCGTCATGATATGTAACTGTGCAGAAAATTTGAACATTATTCCATAATATCTCCAAAAGCCCATGTCACTATCGAGTATACTGCATCAACCCATATACTTATGACTTTTGAGGGAACAAAAATGTAAGGCGTGCATATGTATTGTAGATAAACTGTGAGTGAATTTTAGTAGCGGCAACCATTGCCTTACTGTTGCATAAACTTGAAATCGCATATTATTATTCTGTGTGCAGCATGGAGGTCCTGGGCCAGGGATGTTGGGTCAAGCCTTTAATGTGACTGTCACAGAGACGGCCTAGTTTAATCCTGAATACTCTATGGGGTCATGCTCCGTGACCTATGACTGCTCTGGATGAAGCTCCTGATTAAAATGTTCTCAAAAAGAAATTCATTAATAACCATAACCCCATTCATTCAAAAGCACCAGCTAGTTACCAAAATGTTACTTTTACAAGGTAGATATCTCAAAGTTTTAATACAATCTAAAATGTGAGTAATTTGTCTGTACTTATGCAGTAAAGTTTTGGACACTACAGCTATCTATTTTCTTTTACCACATCTTTTTATAACAGTCATAAAATAGTTTTGTCTTAGTCAAGTGTCCACAGCAGTTCCATCTCTTCCTGTGAGTGACTGCTGTGAAGTCAGTTGAGGCCAGTTTTTAATATAATTACTATCATCAGCACACTTGTTTGTAATTGCCAAATAAACCTTCTGATGAAGAAATATCACCAAAGATGGCTGAACAGAGGGGATAATAACTAATATTATGCTAAATCAAATAAAACTCATAAATGCTGAAATTTATTGTGTGTTCTGGACCATGCACAGTTCTAGGAGAGTTGAATTCACACAGTTCTTTTTGTTATAATTAATATAATTATTATAATGTATAATTATATACATTGTGAAAACTTGAATGTACTGTTATTTAATTATTTATTTATAAGGAGGTGATGTTTTTTGGTAGTGTTTGTGCTTGTGTGTGTGTGTCTGTTAGCAACACCAAAAATTAATTTTCTGGGAGGGTCAGAAAGTTTGGAATTGGATGAAATTTAAGGCAAGGTTAGAAATGACACGTGATCTGATTCATGGTCTGGATCCAGAATTTTTCTAAACCATCTGCCTTGGCGGAGGTCTGCTGTCTCTGAGTGCTTTCTTCTTCTTTTTTCTTTTGTGTGATAAGTGAATGAATGCACCTTAGGGTGAGAGTGTCTTGCTAATGTTAGTCCTCTGATGTCCATGATATTTAAGTCTTGTTTGCACGGCTAATTAACCATTAAATTATCAATTGAAATCTATTTGTTGCCTCTACCATCAGGTGTCCTACATGAGCACTGAACGTTTAGGACTGTCTCCTCACTGTAAGGTCAAAACAAGCTTTTTCAGGTGACTCGAGGTGAACCAGCAGTGGTCATGGGGTTGTAGTGTGTGGCATTTTGTTCAAGGTAAAGTATAGTCATTGATAGAAAGGCATTTACAGAGAATTTTGTAGACATGGCAACAATAGCCTATATTTCCACTTCATTCAATAGTTCAGAGTGGCCAGTGTACAGGAAGGGGCATATTAATTCATTCATTACCCCTGGCAAGGAAATTGTGTGATTTTACATGACTGTTTGCAAGGTAAATATAAATATCTCAGTAAAGGTCATATCAGGTCAAGGAAGAAAACATTCTTAATTGGTATCTCGATCAATGCATGGATCAGGTTTAATATTGATTAGCTCAATTTGAATAACAATTTAAACACTGCATACTGAGTCCATTACTCCACAGAGACACAAGGGTGATATGCATCGTCTGACTGATGGCCTTTCTGCTCACCAAAAATGACACAACAATGTGCTTATAACCAGTTGGGTAGTTGGAGTTCATCCATAAATATACAGTACATAATACCAAATGAACAAATGCAAAGTCAAATACTGAAAATAATGAATAATAGTTTTTTCTTGCACTTTACAAATTGCTCAATTCATTCCAGTGAAACCCTATGAACATTTAATGACGTGTATGATCGTCAACTGAAGTGCTGTCATTTATATTGTCTTTGTGCTCAATCGACGCAATTAACCCACTCACTTTGCTCTCTCTAACTACATGCTGTGTAACCAGTGGACTAATTCACCTGGCTTCCATTGACAAGCTCTATGGTAAAATGGTTGAGGTTAGCCTCTCTGATGCATTTTCACTTCTTTTTTTATTCCACTGACGTCAATGGCATTTTAAAATCAACCAGAGAAAATTAACAACTTCAGCCATCACGTATTGGAAGACACTGAAGCCATTAGAACAAAGGATTGAGAGATTAAAAAATAAAGGCATTCTTTCATCATCTTTATTGGAAAAAGGATTTCCTGTTGATGTGGTGTTGACATTTAGACACTTATTCAGAGGAAGCACAAAGCTCTAGATATTTGCATCAAGACTTGGGGAGGGAGGGTCAGAGATATTTAAATGCTTTTTATAGTTACTGTGAACTTGAATCCTTCAGGAAAAAGAGGACACAATGTGAAATGCATTTCTGAA
This sequence comes from Hypseleotris bucephala, assembly GCA_036025885.1. Classification (NCBI taxonomy): domain Eukaryota; kingdom Metazoa; phylum Chordata; class Actinopteri; order Gobiiformes; family Eleotridae; genus Hypseleotris; species Hypseleotris bucephala. The sequence continues at coordinate 5,487 of JAVQKG010122630.1, read as the reverse complement.
TAAGAAATATAAGAGTTTCAGTTATTGTGCCTACAACAAAACTACAATTACAATGGAGACCCTTCCTGACAGAAGTTGAACCATAATTTATTAAGGCCTGGGACTGGCACTGAGTAGTCTGAATTTAACATTTAAATGTGATCATGTTGATTCAGTCATATTCACAAAGTATGTATGGAAAGTGTGTAGTTCAACCATTGAAGAAAACTTTTGCATTTAACTTTGAGCACTGGTTTTCTTCATTTGATCATAATCATCGAGATATAAAAGGGTATGCTATATACCCTCAATGATCATAATTTATGTTTATACTTGCTTATTTTTGGATTTCTAATTATATTACTTGTGATCAGCATTCCACTCCTGTAATGACTGCATGCTTTGCTGATTAAAAGTAAGCAATAAAATAATGGCCACTCACTGATAAAGCTTAACGTACATTGGTGACATGTACAGTAGCTGGAGAAGGATACGTTTCTGTTTATTTAGACTAGTTGATTAAACTGTGTTTGCTATTCAACCTAAAACACAGCCAATCTAACAGATCTGTACAATTAGACAGTGGAGAGGAGCCTCTTTAGTGAAATTGCGTTTTCTTATCTTAAACCAGGCCATTTTTCTCTTGGCTTCAACAAGGTATTTTCCGTCCGCAGCACTGCCACTCACTTGATAGTTTCTAAACATAAAATAAAATTGCCAGTGTGCTAAGGTACATCAAACATCAGCTATTGTCCTTTCTTAAGCTGGTGGAGAGTAGATCAAAGGCCAATTGGAGCATCCCTTATTCCAGTTTATTAACTCCAATGTGTTTACAGATGCCAACATGTGATTATAGTCAAGCATATATATAATCTATGAATTTTGAAAAGTAGAGTTAGGGTAATTTTCTCAAATACGCAACCTTACCTTAGATTATACTGTGTATTTAACTATTTAAAAGATAGTACTGGAAATTATGTAAAAGCTACAAACTGTACATACTGATTACAAACTCTGTTTTTGGCATTTACTGCTTTTCCTTTTTATGTTCACTGCCAGGTATACAACTAATGTGTGCTTATCCCTATATAATCCTGTTTATATAGGGAATTTGGGAACCTTGATGAATATAAAACACATGTCAACGCTCTTGCAGTGTGCAACAGTTTGGCTTTATCAGTGCAAATGAAGTGATATAATATTTGCGTAAAACATCTTTCTTTCAAGTAGCTTGATACATACATGACTGAATATTAAAACACAGCCTTAAGTAAGAATTTGACTGAGTGGAGCCCCACTAAAATGAATCAGTCAAAGTTAATACAAGAATCATTGAGACACTAATGTCATTATTTATTGACAATAAAAATGAAAGATGACGCATGTGACTGTGAAGAGGAAGTTATTGATTTCAACATAAGCTTGCTGACAGATTAATGCACTAAACCCTTCACTGACTCCTGCTCAAAAAAATCAATTTGCATAAAAACCTGTTATTCCCAATAACGCAAAGTGGCAGCTTGAGGGGAGGATTTCTCTTGGCTAATTTAGCGCTGTAGTCATTTTGAATTCACATGCAATAAGTCAATGTCAGAGTAGCAACCCTAAGCTAGTCATTATCACTCCAAAGGATGGCTACAGAGAAAACACTTAGATGTTTTATTTTGATCTCACCCTGACTGATTCAATCAAAAAGAAGCGTTGTGAACTTGGACACTGACGTCAGATGCTTTATTGATTTTTGATTTGAGATTTAGTGGAGTCATATCTGCGAGCACCTCTCCTGTCTGCTCATGTTTCCTGTCTGAAATAATTGTAATGATGTCTGTAAACCTGCTGTGAATCAATGGACCGGGTCAAATGTCCGCTGTAATTCAGCACAGTCACAAAGAAATGAAAGACACAAATCCAGATGTGTACTGTAGCACCACAGGAGGCAAAATGAATCAAAATCAATCAATGGAAGATGTCACATACAAGTGAAAAGTTGAGACAACACAGTTTTTGAGAATATATAGTAAGGAAATGAACTTCACCAGACCATTTTATAGCTTTTCTTAACTGTATATATGCCAGAAGCACTCAGCATCAATACTTGTGACCAGTTGTAATTGTTTATCTTGGGAATTGTATTTTGTCATATTGTTGAATTCAGAGGTGGTTTGAAAAAAACTTTTGACCAACCCTTTGAATTTGTGAAAAGTCTTGACCGGCAAGACTTATTTAATTTGATGAAAATAGAAAAATAATTAAAAAAAAGTTAGCTGGTTAGCAATTATTCAGTATTTTAACATGAACATGTTTGTGGCTGTGAGGTTATGTTATCTCCTTTGAAGAAATCATAGGCATAGCCGTCACCTTTTCGAAGAAAAGCAGCAGTGAGTCAGACATAGTGAGGAACTGGCTGTATTGATGTAGGCATTTGAGGTTATCTACCAAGTGAAATCACAAACCTGCTAATTGACATAGATGCAGCTGACCTGAATTACTTTATAACTGAAACAAAAACTACCTATCTTGCATCCAACTCAAACCTCAAGTACAACTCTGTACTCAAATGCACCGGAAATGCATTTGATCTGTTGTATTAGCATGTTAATTTGAACCTTCCTCAGAACAAGCTAATTAATTCTAATAAATATGCAGGAGTATGTTGGGGAAAGGCCTGTGCGTCATCTTCATTTACTGAGAGGACTTGAGTTGGCAGCCACTTGTGTGTTCGGATAACTGATGCAAACCCACCTGATGTTGTACAACAGCTAACGCACAAAAGCTCACAAAATACACACACTTGCATAGACAACACTGAGTCATTTAAAACAATGAGGGCATGATTGGGCAGAGTAATTATGTTACTTGTTCACAGCATCTGATGAAGGTGACATTATGCAATTTCCACATACAGTAGTTATTAGTAATATGTGTATGCTTTTTTAAAATGTCACAGTAAATATATTTTTTAACGTGTGGCAGTATCAGTGTTTTGGGTTACTACTGCAGCTGTTTACAAATAACTGTAAATATGACAGTCAGCATTTGCAAAGATTTATTATGGTTTTATTGAACTTGGGGGACTTAGCTTTTTAAATCAATTTTAATGTGATATGCAAATTATATGTAGCACTATGCAACCTTAACAAACCCTATACAAGATATCCGGTCACTAATGCAACCTTTTTCCCCTGGATCTAGGATTGATTCCCAAAAATGAATGTGGGTCCCCTCTTCTCTGTGCCTTCCTTGTATTAGTATCAGTGTGCTTAGTACATCTTTAAAACTGTTCACACACTGTCAATGTCAAAGGGGTTTCTTTCATTGCTTTGAAGTTGCTTATTAATTCAAACTCCATTGGATTGCCTATTGTGTCACTGCCAGCAGGCTGATAACTCTTTGAATTAGCATTTTGTTTAGCAGGTTAATGGTGTTCCTTTTGTGCAGCACTGAAGACATGGCACAGAGCCTGCCTTTAGCTCTGCAGTTACCAGTGAATGAGAAACTATACACAATCCTTCACAGAAACATCAAATCGGACAAGAACTAAAAGCTGTGCATTTTGACAAGAGCTATTAACGTGTCAAGTGGATCGGAAAAGCCTTTTGTTAATTAGTCATCAAATTAGATTTCCTGTTGAGATGCATTTAAATTTGCTGAATATTTTTTCTGTGCACCCTCAGAAATTTAGCGACAAAACGACTAATATTAAAAATCAAACTTTCTGAATCTGCATATAAGTGCTCTTAGAAGCTTTCACTTTATAAATTACTCTATGCCACTTCTTTAACTTTGCACTATGAAGAATACATTTGTGGTATTTTAATATTATGCCATTTCTATTGTGGTTTGGCCTAAATGCATAAAGGCATATCCTGTCTCTTAGTGCATACCTTACATTCCACTTTGCTCATTTAAAATGCTCTTCCTCGACAGAATGTTTCAAATATGACCAGACATTGCAGTCAGCTCATTAGCATGTTTTTGAGCAATCATGTTTTGAAGAAGAGCTAATGTAATCCATATTCATGTTAGTTTATTCTTTCACTAATAACAGTGTTAAGATAAGATTCACAGCTCTTTTGTACTCCCAAAGGTGAATGCAGTAATGTGGCCACAGGTGTGACTGCAACTGAGCAAGGCAGGAGCTCACCACTCCATCTAGTGGAAGGAAAGACTAGAACACACATGCAAACTTGTGGCCAATCAAATTCATACAACATTTCAAAATATTACAATTTCATCTGGCGGACCTCAATCTCTGATGTTGGCACCGGGCTGAGATGACTGTGTGTACAATGCTGCTATGTTCGCTGCACCTTAGATACACTGTGAAAAGAATTAAGTTTTTTTGGCAGCATTTCAACCACTATAGTTGTGTTGTGGCTTTATGCAAATGGAAAACTCCAAGATTCTGTGAACATCCACAACTATCCAGAGGCAGTTTCTAACCATGTTTTATTAGCATTGCTGGCTCAAGGAGTGTGACAATTATTAGCATCAACAAAAACCTGCTGTGAATTTTATCTGGACAGTATGCACACATAAAGCACATTAAAGGACAAGGCTAATTTACACATCAACCTATATGTTATTAAGAATCAATAAATGGTTGATTGTAACATCAATAAAAGTTACACCCAGCCACTGCACATGTAGAGATACTTTAGCCTTGTGGCTGACAATGTGTCAAACAACAAAACTACCAAGGATTTCTTTTATCTGGCACCAACAGTGCTTGATCAACATTGCTTACTTACAGTCCCTTTTAGTTACAGATCTGGTTATTGCAGAAGACCATTGCTCAGTCATTTCAGGTCATGTCATGTTAAATACTATTTGAAGACTCCCTGACACAAATTTTGCATTTTTAACATTAAGATCCAAAATTGCTCTTCTAGTGAGCTCAGTTGCACGTCATAAGCTGTTACAACACTAAACATGCACAGAAATAGTCTAGTCATCCTCCAACTCACTTAATAATATGTCACCATTATTTTTAATTGTGGACTAGTTTTAAATTTAGAGATGTGAAATGAAAGTACTACATAGGCCTAAAATAAAACAGTATCAATGACAGTAAATTAACTGAAAAACACTTATAGACTGTTAGTCTATACTTGGTTCCCATTGTCTTATGATTCTCGAATGTAATATCATTGTACATTCTGGCATAGTAGCATGGTAAAGTGTTCTACTCCTAATGACGATAATTAGGGAAAATTAAATATATACTTAATAAAGAGCACGAGAGACATTGGGCCACAGAAACCACACTTCTCACCCACATACATTAATGACATGCTAAAGCTACAGAAATAGAGGCTGGAATGGATACAGTATCTGGTGCTACGCCATTGCTAGTGTTCAAAGAAAGATTACGGAAGAAGCTGCTAATTTGGTTAATTATATCGGCGGAACGCAATGCGTTCGGCGATATTATGGTTTCATGTCCGTCCGCGTCCGCGTCCGCGTCCGCGTCCGCAGATTGGCCGTGTGACCGCGATAACTCAAAAA
>JAVQKG010122587.1:0-10000 GCA_036025885.1 Hypseleotris bucephala | reverse complement strand
TTAACAATATAAAAACCCTTAGACATCACAGATTAAAGTCGCAGTTAGTGCCAAAACATTGTATAGGGGAAATTAGCTGTCCTGGCGTTGGTATGCACTCTCCGAGTGCTTTCTTGTTTATTTTTCTGTGCAGATGTTTTATGCTCATGTTAAGAAAAATACAGTAAAGTTGAAAATCTTTTTGTCTATGTATGAAAAAGTTCTAAATGACTCATTATTATTCATCTTTAGCGGATCTGAATTATTATCTGGATCAAGGATTTTTACAGTAAACCTTATTGCATAATAAACTCTGTGCCTTGCTTTCCAAACACACAAAAGAGTTTATTACCTGTATTTCAAACATTTTACCTGCCACTAGAGGGCAGTCACTACTCTTCTATTGTCCATTGTGGCCTTACTCATCTGTGTGGAGGTGTGAAGTTGCTAGGCAGCTCACCTGACGCGACATTTTATACTGCATGACTCACCTTTTCCTTGTATCACTTACTCTTACCAAACAGATTAGTCATTTTATCTTTCTTTGGATTGATAATGGTTTAGCTCCATGTCCAGTAATATTTTGTATCTAAGGCCTATTGTTGTTTGTGTAAATGGATAAGGCTTACTCATTCATTATCATGTGTTTTACCCTAAACCTGACCTGAATGACCCAGACATCACTCCATCACGTCTAGTGGCAGTTTGAGTGCATCTCGCTCCAATATGAGGTTAGTTGATGGACTCCCCTGACCCTCTCTGGGCTCAGATGTCTAAACTAGCTTCTACCACTTTACACATGCAGTCTCATGCATAAACTCTCATCTGACTGCCCCCTGTGTATTCCTGTCGTTGAGGACGACACATCACCTTTTTTTACAAAGCCTCATGGGATTTTGTTGAGGCTGGAGGATGTCTGATACATGTACTGTGTAAATGTTAAAGAAAAAGAGGGGAACATCTAAATTCAGTCATGTGACCATATTTTAATAAACCGTAATCACAGCTTTTTATGACAAATATTGTGATTGTGATTAGATTTGTGATATTGTTTTTAAAACCAAGACTCAGTTCACAGCACATTTCTGGAAGCTTGAAAGAAGACTAAAACTTGTACTTTTAAACAATAATTACATTCCTTTCAGAACATATAGATGATAAACCTACAAGCTGGTTTTCGACATATATTTATCCAGAGTAATATTTATCCATTAAAAGTGGCTACCCTTGCGTTTTCCTAATTGTGACCATAACAATTGCAATTTTTATTTGAATGTTATTAATTAGTTGTAGGCTACTCACACTGTCTCTTTAATCACAGACAGACTTGCTTATGTTGAGATCAGGTGGAGCTACATCGGGTGAAGATAGTTATTACAGCAGAGAACAGGCAGGTCACTTGTATGCTAATGTCCAAATTAAATATACAAACTTGTGACATGAATAAATAATTGTGTTAAATTGGTTTGAAGAGATTGTGGAGGGGTTGAAAGGGTAATTTTGTTATCAGAGCTGAAGATGGGGGAGGTGAGGGGTTACTCTCATGTCAAGGTTTAGTCTTACAGGTCACACTCTTGTCAAGAGGTGACAGACAAGATGCTGTCTATATTGTTTAGAAAGTACAAGTAGAATGTACAGAAAGAAGCTGGGTATACACAAGCACATGCTAAACATGCAATATTAATTACACCCCTTACAGTGTGTTAGCTGCTCACATTTCAAATAGACTATCTTGTATTTTTGCTTACTGGGTATACAAATGCCTTCTCATGTGTTCATTTAAGCGGGCCCTTTAACCTAAAGTAAAGATTCCAACACCTCTCCTGTCCTAATATAGCACACACAGACACAAAGGTTACACATGCTTGACTCGACTTATATTTCTTCTCATGGTGTGCTCCCTAATTTAAACCATCGACCGAGAGATGCTTAACCTTAAACCCTAAAGTTAACATAACCCCTGTTTCACACGCGGAGCTTATTCTGTGTCTATTTAAAAGTGTAGCTGATGTAAAGCCTAAAGTGTTGAGTTTCACAAATAAACTAGGGGTTTAAAGTGTGGCTTTTGACAAAAATCCAACTTCTCAGAAAATAAGCTGTGATTAGGGCTTTGTAATAAAGGCTTGTGTGCTGCCGTGAGGCTAAACCTCAGTTTTACAGCTTCTGTGAATGAAATGGGAAAACAGCAGCAGAATTGGTGTTGGACTTTCTTTTAGTATATCAAGGCTTCCCAGTTACATCACCCAGTATCACCAAAAATTAACAAATTAAAAAAACAAAAATGAAACTTGTTGTAAAGACGAGTTGAATAATGGTGTAATAATTTCATGTCTGGGCCACATGTTCAGAAATACAGTGCTAAAATGATATGCTGTATGCACACCAAGATTTGAGAATCCATTCATTTTGAGTAAATTACAGGATGTAAAAATCTTAAGGCAACACTGTGTTATGTTCCTAATCACACGCTTCAATGGACTGTCTCCTTATTGTCTACTGTAACTTCTGCATTTTTCCATTGTTTATCTCTGTTCATCCTGTATAATTCTGACTTTGGCTCTACCTTGCCTGGCTATTTTGATAATAACTTGTACCTGATTTTTTATATTTTGTCTGCTAATAGTTTACCTAGTATAATCAGTTTGTCATAAATGAAAGCGTTGCATTAATAGTCTTGAAGTAAGGCAGGTTGTTGGGTCGGTGACCTTTTGTGACCTTTGACCTGTTGTATTCCTCCAGGGGTTTGGTGCTAAAACTGCTTTTCTTCCTGAAATGAAGAAATCAATAGCTCAAGCTGATCGGGAATGAGTGTGTTTGAATATTGGATGGAGCTTGCAGATGTGGTCTAAGCTCTTTGGCCTATAGTTCAGCATTGCACATAGTTCGTATACCATGTTGCTTGTCAGATTTCAGTCTATGTATAGGAAATTAACAATTCTGGCATGGTTTTTGTTGCTATTTGATTATTTTCTTTCTACTACAATGCTGTTTACATTATGGCTCCAGTGATGCACAATGGAAGACACAGCGCTGGTTAATAATTGAAACACATTGGCTGTATGTGTGTCACGAGTTGGACAAAGGTCTGTGTGGCCATGGGAGACACTGTATTGCAATCGGGTTAGTCATTTCTGTAACTAAAACTGGGTGATCTGTAGTATTAAGTCAAGCCTGACTACATGATAAGTGCTGACATGGTGGCTTTCCCTTCAGTGCATGGGAAACAAAATGAGATGGGGGCCAGACAAAACATCGAGGGGTTTAAGTCTCGGTGTATATATACTACACTGGACATAACAGAATGTAGGATCAGGTTTCAGCTTTGAATTAGATGCAGGTTATCAATGCTCAGAGGATTATAATATTAGTCTAGGCTAAAGATAGAAATGTTTTATGCACTTCCATTCATTAGAGCCATATTATTTTACATGTAATAGACTGTGTGTGCAATAAACAGAATGCATAACAAAGAAAGCAAAATCTAAATGTACAGTATGTGCACATCATTTATGTTAACTGCACTTTTGCAACCACAAGAAGATATGCTTTTAAGCTATTTATTAATTTATTGAAAATAAAGTTTCAAGCATGTTTGAAAACATGTTTTTTTGGTGCAACAAAATATTACAAAATGTGGAATTGTTATTTTACAAAATCCAATCCATTACAAAATTTTGCTTTATGTTTAGTGAAGTTAATCATTTTAAAAGGATCACTATTTAACTGGATTTCTTAACACTTGTCTAAATCAGTACTGAATGACACCTCATATTGTAAAATAAAGTTGTTCAGGCCACCATTTTGACATGTTTCTTTGGACACACACAAAGATTGCTACTTGTCTCACCTTGGTGGTCACATGCTGTTTTGTGGTTAAGCACGGGTGGGAAAACTCCACCTCTCCCAAACACATGTAGCGGCCCATAAAGACTTTGTTTTCGTCTGGCGGGCCTCTGTGGGCTATTTTGGCCTTTCTCAAATACACGTTGGCAAGCTAAGTATGTGTTGGTATTATATTTGACAAAAGAATGTACATACACCCTTTTTCTTCTTTAGCGCCTGAGCTTTAGAAAGCAGTTGCCACTGAGGTGCAGTCTTTGTGACTGACGTGTTTTGTTAAGTATGAACACAGTTTGTTCTGCATAGGCCCAATAAATTTACTTTGCTGCATAACCAGTTGCTTCTAGCTTTCCAGGTAAAATGTTTTAGTTAGCCTATAAAAACCTAAGGAGTCCCAACATGTTTTTGAATACAGTGCCATGGTTTGAAGATATATCCAGACAGTCTTATTCGGCTAAATTGCCTCACTAATGCAATAATTTCATTCTAATTGCTGTTACAGTAGCATGTTGTATTACCAGTAGTTCAATAAAACCAATTATTGCTTCTCAATTTCATAAAAGAATGCACCCGAGGGGTTGTACAGAGATGACCTAGAAAAGTAAACAGACATAGTGTGGAGAAGAAAAAAGGTGTTTTAGGTCGGGTACCGCAGGAGCTGAGGGAGGAGTGGTTGCCTTGCCGGCGACGGTGAAAGGGGAGTGGCCACAGTTCAGGGAGTGAAGGAAGAATCTCATATTTCAGCTCCGTGGCTCCGAGGGCTGGGTGTAATCCTAACCCTACACGCACAACACCATATAGTTAACTGTGATCGCATGCTAACACTTTTCAGGACTTTTAGCGGGATTCAGAGTAAAGGGAATCCTCAACACTGGATACTTAAGAGGTGTCCGTATCCGTGAATGGAGCAGCCAGCAGGTGTTGGGGCGCCTTCCCAATACTTGAGCCAATCAGCTGATGGGACTTCCAGATCCAGTTGTTAACACATGGACCTCTAACTCTTAACGGACAACCTCCTCAAGCCTCTCTTTCTTATGCAGAAGTCAAGTGATTGGAAAAAACTTTGGTGTTGATAAGAAATATTTGAGGAGATCTGGGAAAAATGTTACCTATTTACCAGCTGTAAGATTGCGGATGATATGAGTTATGTGGAAATTGTGAAAGAAGGAGGAGTGCTTCACATGTTTTGTGAGGTAATCGCCCGTGTGTGAGCGTGTAACCCTAAACACGCTTGGAATAGACCCTTGCGTTTTCCCCAACATTGACTGCGTGTCTGTCAGCTGTTGTGTGTGCCAGCGACTCAAGATAACAACGCCATAAACAACATCTGATGACTGGTTACAATTGGAAAGCAACCTGTATCATTTGAACCATCTTTCTCCACCCTGTTATGCCCCAGCCAGGAGTATGACAGCCAGCAGATTGTGGACGTAGTAAAGTGTGTTGAGCGTGTGCAGCAGAGTTGGGGCGGCGGTTTTCCAGATAACTGGGATTGCCTAATTACCTCTTTGGGTTTTGGGAATAGTGCCCAGAGTCTTAAAGCACAAAGGGAGGGAAGAAAGGAGACATGATTTAGACTTGGCTTGGCTCGTATCACGGATGAAGAAAGTAAATAATGTGAAACTGTGCAGACATGACTTTTGGAGTATGGAACTACAGACTATTTGCTTTTAATTTTTGACCTTTTGAATTTAAATATTTTGATTGGAATTTTGTATGTTACTTATAATCTGGATTAAACTTCTTGTATACAATGTACATCTGAGGATTATAGATTACAACTTTTTCAAGACGGATTGGCTTTTACATTTTTGAGGATGAGAGGCGACAGGCGGTCAGCATCTTTTCGTAAGGAGAAGCCTGTAGGACTCTCCCGGGCACTCAGCTGGCTCAATGTGTCCACACTGTCCCGTCAAAGCAGGCGCATCTTTCACAGCCAGAATGAGCTCCACAAGCGCCATACTGTCTCACACACACACCTCCACAAAACTGGGGATGAAGAGCATGATGATGACAACTGGGTGTACCAACCTCAGCATAAAATAGGTGAGGAACATGTAATGGAGAAGATTGACTATTATATTTACACTTTATACTATATTTACAATAACACCAGAAACTGTGTTTCCAGAAAAGTGTTTTTTCCAAAAGTGAATGGCTACTTGGAATTTACACTATCTGTAGTTTAGATTTTATATTTATATAGTTTAATTTTACAACTTTGGTAACTGTCCCCACAACCATACAAAATCAACCATTTTTCTTTCATTTATCCCAACCATGTTTTGTTAGGTATCTAAAAATCTTTTCCCCTTTCAATTATAATTTGTTAGTTTAGTGTAAAAACAAGTTAGGCCAAAACCAGATAAATTGTCAACAGTCCCCTCTAGACAGCTATTGTGTTGTTTATTAAGATATTTGTAAAAAGGAAAAGAAAATCTATCTATTTTTGCTCTATTTTACTTGTGTTTTATACATTTGAATAACTCACTTTTAGTTTACTTATTTTTTGTAATTGTAATAAGCAAGAGACAGGGGAGGGGATTTTGGGTAACAGCATAAAGCCAAGCAAAATGTAGGTAAAATGAAAAAAGTCACTTGTAGAAGTCAATGTTACTATCCCAAAATAAAATATACCTGCTGTTAGCTAGTAGCTTGGTTTCATGTCAAGTCTTGTCTATTTCTGTCAGACCCCTATGCTCCATACACTTTAGCCGACTTAGCTTGTTTGAATGGATATTATTCCACAAACAGGAAGCCAGTCAGTGACTTGTTTACAGTCATAAGCAAGCCAAGAAGTGGGTCACTGTTTTTTTTATGGCTTCTTGTTCTCTATGTCTGTGTTTCCTGTACCACTCTTGGGCTAGTACATTGTCAATGGGACTGATAGGGGGTCAAAGATCACTGTGTGTGTGTGATAGCTAAACAATGACGCTGCTCGGAGGGAAGCAACGTCTAAGATGAAGTCAGTGGCTGGTGGAGATGAGTAGGCAACTTAATGGTACATGGGACTTTGACTCACGTGCAATACTTAATACACAGCAGATTTGAAAAATGTGTGCAGTCGTATGATGAGACTGGCTTAACTAAGGTAGGACAATAATTATTACACTTGCAGTAACCGAAGGATATTAGGTTTCTAGAGTAGCTCATTACTTATTGATTTAAAGCTCAGATGTGTGTGTCTACTTGTCTGTGGTCAGTCACAAGGGACCAAAAACATAAAACAATCTACATTATGTCTGCATGATCTTAGAAAAATGTTTTCTGGCAATAATTTGATACAAGTTTTAATCTAGTAACTGAATTTATGAATGTATGTAAATCTAAGCAGAAAAGGATAGACTGAATATAAAAATATATATATACCAAGGTAAACTAGGATTAAACTATCTCTAAACAAACCAGATCACTTCATCAGATCACTGTTGCTTTTAGCTTGATGGGCATGAGACTTGTAGACATCTGCTGTGTCGTCATTTATTGCATGTCTCTATCTTTCAGTCTACCAGTCCATCATCTGTGAACCTGCCCCTTTCCTAAAACAGCTTAGAGCGGTGCATAGCTGGAGTGGTTCGAAGTCTTGGCATGATTCTGTTAAAAAAAAATACTGAGAATCCTTTAGTGTGTCAAAATTGTTATTGATTGTTGAATTTCTTGCTTAGTGTCAAATTTACTTCTATATTTAAAATCAATAACTTTTTTTGTCACAGTTAATTTCTCCATTAATTTATTTGCTTTAGTTAATGAAGATAATGTTCATAATAGTGCCTATAAATGTTATATTATTGAGTTTTCCTTTGTGACCACTATCTTTTTATAACTTCTTCCTGGCCAGTGGCAGTGTCAGAGACAGGTCAATGAAAACCCATCTTCTTCATAACAAACACATGTGGACTGGAGCCTACCACAGGAAATATCTCATAAGAATTACATTTCCAGTTTCAGTCTAATGTGTATATACAACATCTGGGGGACACAGCCGCCAGGACCCATTACAAGACACAGGGCCAGCGGTGCACCAAGCCTGTGTGTAAATATAGACCCAAAATGAGCGCCTGTGGCTCCAAAACCTGCAATTTTGACGCAGTCTGCAGCCTCACTGTCTGGGTGTTTGGCTCGGTTTCCAGGGCGACCAGTGTGTGACAGCAAATGTGGGGGTGAGGCTTAAAGATGACCCGCATTCTAAATGGACTATTCACGTGAGAGGGAGCTGACTGGCACTATGCTGTTATTGGCTGGTTCAGTTAAGGCAAAATTAAGTTATGTGTAATTGATTAGGCAGAATAACAACCAGGAACCAGAATTAAAAAAAAAAAAAGACTTTATAGTGTGGTTCATACAACTACTTGGTTATGATATTTCAGAAAAGCATTAAACTATTCAATGTGGATATTATATTTTTATTGACTAATACTTTTGTAACTGGTGTAATGGTATTCACAAAAAAGTTTCACTTACCCTTTAATAGGAAAAAGAGGTCCTAAAAAGTTGGTAGTCTGAACATTGGCAGTTTAATCCTCACTCTAATCATTATACTGCTGATTTGTTCTTGAGCAAGACACTGCCCATGTTGCCACAAAGTACAAACGTGTCAGTGTGATTGTCTTGGTGTGTGTGGTGACTGTGTTTGGTGGTAGTGGTTGAAAAGACCATACAGTATGTGTGGTATGGCTGCCATGCTCAGGGGCAGCTGTGGCCACATACATACAAGTAGTTCACCACCACTAGTGTATGGAGAGAAACATGTGCTTCTACTTATAAGAGGCAGACACGAAGTGGCCTAATCAAGTCTTGTCGGTCACTTGTATTGATCCCTCCCCCACACTGACACATAGATCTAGCTGTATACAGACTGCTCATGAGGAGACATCATAGTAGTTCGGGCAGATTCAGCTGCACTACAACATTCCCAATCCGTGTTTGGCCCTGGAGCAAACTGGGAATTTGGACTTAACATGAGGATTACCCGACAGCTCCTTACTGTATATGCTTTGAGTGTTTTGCAGGAGCTTATGAAAAACTTGTTTGAACTGATTGGAATTCATTCGTTGGCGAGAGCGATGGGACCTTGTTACATGCAAATAGGAGGAAAGATTTACTATTCAGGAGGATCTAGCTTTCGGGTTGAAACAAGTACAGCAGCAAAACAGATCCATTTAAATATATATTGGTGGTGTCGAGCAGCCAAATGTTGCGTATGAATATTGTTACTTCAAAATAGTACATATCTTACTTTTTCACTACATAATAATGTACAAATCAGTTGCCAAAAACTAATCTAAAATCTGGACTTTAAAATATATCTCAAGTAGTAAAAAATTGTAAATGTATCTTATTACTACCCTCCTCTGTACTTTTTATGTAGGCTAACAACATACTAACCTACATACTAAACACCTTGGCACACTGGCTTTTCCTCCCATGCTATAAGCCTCATTAAAAAAGCATTAATAACTATATCTGATGTGGGAGATACTTAGTAAAAATTGAGAGGATTCAGTCGGACCGAGCAATTGCGTAACCGTCTTGTTGGTGGTTTTTGGACCATTTGTCGTGGAAACACACATCCCATATTTATCATCATTTTGTAGTTCATGTGTAAATCCAGATTATTCAGATTAGCCGATGATCATTTGTGATGTCTATACCAGCTGGGCTTCATTTAGACGTGAAATCTTCTGATGTGGCCCAAAGCCCGAAGCACTGACACATTCCTACTGTACATGAGAAGGCACGCATCAACCTACATACCTAATCATCTTAAATAATGTTCATAACTTTATTTCTAATTACATTTTTCTTTCTTCTTTCTATGTGCTGACCTTGTTGTGGGACTTTTCAGGTAAGTGATGTTTCCATAATAGTCTTGCCTTTATCTGTTTATCCCAGATCAGACCTGTACTGAAATCCTTTCCACAAAGCATGCTGCATACATTCATTCAGTTTTAGCTTGGCATTATCTCAAATTTGCTGCAACAACTGAAACCCAAGCTTATACCATTGCCCTCAATAGCTCATTATTAATTTATCCTTATAAGAAAATACTACTAAAAGACAATACTCCACATTTAAATGTTGTTGTTAACTCAATGTCAAGTGCCTTTTACATGAAAGGTGTTTCCTTTCTTCACTCATATTGTAGCTGTCTGTCAGTGACAACTATGTTTGTACAAGTTTG
>JAVQKG010122472.1:0-15665 GCA_036025885.1 Hypseleotris bucephala | reverse complement strand
TTGTACTCCCAGGGATCATAATAGATCAGCCTTCTGACAATTGAGGGGGAATAATTTAGTATTGTCCACACGCGACTTATGGCTCTATACCAATTCTGAAAATATCTTCCCACCACTATTAAAAGCAGAATCATTCTCTTAACTCCGATTAAAACTGAAAGGAATTCATACACCTTTCACAAATGTAGTTATGCACTACTCACACTTTGGTGTAAATCAGGAGTAACATTGGAAGGATAGTGTATTCAAGGACCTGGATCTGTACCAGATAATATAAATATGGAAATTATATATATAAAAAAAAAAGACTTGTAGACTGCAATAGAGATGCTTCCATTTGCTGTTAAAAAATGGCTGCAGGAGAAAGTGTTATGTTTCCCTACTATTACACAAAAAGTGTTATGAGAATTGATAAATAATTGGACATTTTCCAGAGTACACCCTGTCAAAGGTGCTTGGATATGCTATGTCTTATACTTATAGTATATAGAACTTATAGCCTAGTTCAAGAATGAAATGCAAGTGTTGAGAAGAGGGAAGTCATATGAAATAAGGGTACATTTAAGCAGTGCATAGGAGTTTTTTGCTAAATATTTATGCTGGTATCTTGTACAAAATAATTGGAATTATCTGTTCCAACTTTTGAGGCTTTTATGTGTCTCAATATTTTTGTTTGCCATTTCTTTCTGCCAATTTTTATATTTTTTCCTATCCTATCACTTGCTCAACTTCATCTTGTGACACAATGCTGGCAACCTCACAGTTATATAGTATGAGGAAGACACAAGCAGATAAAGATGCTTCTTGCAAGAGAGAAATGGAGTGTGCATTTTGACTACGAGCCAGTTGGCCTGTGGTGCAGCAAGCTGTCCTAATCAAGTGATCCTACGCGCCCCACCATCTAGTCAGGATTTGTTTAAAAGCAGCCAACACAAAGGGACTAGAAGTAATGGTTTCAATTTATGATGGGATTAAAACAATTGCAGTCATATCTAGTCAAATATGAAAACAAAACAAAGCAAAAACACTTCCATTCAAACCAGACAAACCAATATTACATTAAAATAGTGAGGGAATTAAGTTGGTATAGGTTGGGTTTTGCAAGGACATAAATACAATTTCTTAGATACAACAGATACAACATGTAGGCATCACAGGGTATTTTGTAGTTATTTAAAAGCTCCTTGTTGCATTTTATTGATATAAAATGGCAAATAATGTCTAATGCTTTGAGCGAGAACAAGTTTTGTTTTTGTTCTCTCACATTTTCTGTCCTGGTTTGCATGCAGGAAAAATATGACATGCTTATTACTTAAATTAATGTTATTAGCGTATAAATCATAAATGCATCCTCTTATAAGCCATTTATTTGATTAATATTATGTAGGTATAAAAATATTTTAACTAGTACACAACAAGCACATGTGAGGGATCTGTGCTTTTATTTTAGTCTCCTGCAGCAGAATCTGTCTAAATTACCATAATTACAAGAAACCTATGATTAGGAAGTCTAATGTCAGTGGCTTAAGGCTCCGGTGACTACCTCCCTGAATACAGCACACACAAAGGAACATAAAAATATATGATGCAATCTGGCATTAGCTGCCAACAGGCCTATCATACATATTCATCTTACATCATGTTTCCTGCTAATAAAGTCTGGGAAAACAACCAAAGAATTTTTAGAAGCTAGTGTTAATTAGGATTTGGATTACATTTAAGTGGAAGATTTTGTTAGAGTGGATCTACTTTTAGTCTATTGAGTATAGGGCAAGCTGTCGGAGCTGAAAAGGAATGGATCCAAAGAAAAGGGGAAGATGTTTTTTTTTCCATACTTCCATACCACTTGTTTGTATGTTTGAAATTGATAATTACCAATAGTATTTCAAACTAGAGCAACTCAAAGAGAACAGGCTTACACTGAGCCTCCCTAGTGCAATTGCAATTTACAGAACTGATTCTAGTTATTCAAGCCACAAAACTGTTTATTATACCATTTGAATTCAGCATAACATAACCTAATAAAAGAAGTAGCTCACCGAAATACAAAGATACATGAACCATCAGATGGCTGTTTAATTGTGTACTTATATACTGTATATATATAGATACGACATATATGCATCCACATATCTATATATTGTGTTGCTGACACATACTGCATTGTGTAGATTTCTGCCTATATTCTGAACGTGAGAGTGGTACTAGTGGTCTCCAAATGTGCAGAGACACTCACAGATGTTCACAGCTCTTGGGTTGTCGGGTTTAAAAGGTGCATGTAAACAGCTTAACAGGATCAGCCTTAAAACCCAATACCGCAAACAGCTGATTTACCAGGAGCCTGATTGTCGGTGCGGGCCACACCTGGTTGAGTACGCTGTAGAGATGGAGAGAAATCATTAGTCAGGCACTGGAGCTGTCAGTATCCCTGCTGGGCCTCAGTAGTGACTTGTTCACAAGTGCAGGAGTGCATGTGAGAGTGTGCATGTGAGGGCGTGCACGTTTATTAGAAAGAACACAGCTGCGTGAGCCTAGATGAAGCGGGCCGGGAGTAGCTTCATCTCACAAAAACACACACCATCAACACACTGCTTCAATAATAGATGGGCCTCGTATGATATATTCACACCACACCACCCACCCAGCCTACAGATAACGGTAATGCACACAAGCTGCCATGTACACACTAATAGGTCTGTAGACACATACTCTCTATACTGTATTTTGTTGGCCTAGACTCAAGAAAAACAACCAGCTATTCTAGTATATCTATAACCCAGCCTTACTCATGTGCAGAGGAAAGTGAAGCATTCCAATCTTATCCCGAGTTACTGAAAATAAACAGTTTTTGCTCTCATGGTGTTGGTCCTGTCATATTCAAATCCAAGGAGACTAGACCAAAACTTTATATAAATCTTGAAATTTGAAACAGTCAGCCTGGTAAAGACACATTTGAATGGAAACAGAGGGAAATACTCCATTGAGTTAGATTATAGTTGTGTTAAATGATGCATGTTTTTCTTCATGACGACAACCAGCAATCTTAGAGTGAAGCTAGTGGCACTCCAGCAGAAAGAACATAAATGCCTTATCTAATATATCAGATAACTCTCTAACATTCACAGCCTTTTATTTGCCACTCTGTCTCAGCCATCCTTGATTAGGCTTAGAATGTGCTGAAGTTAGTCATTCTCCAAGAGGAATTCCACAATTTAATTTTCATCCACGCACAGTCATTGATTAGCTGCCAATATTTCTGTATAAGGATTTCCAATGTCTGGATCTTGACGTACATGTGATTACACAGTACTGTATGTGGCCTATTTGTTAGAAATTTGTCCTTACTTCTTGCTGGATCAACTGTATTTTCCAAGACTAACAACATTAAAGACGCTTTTTGGTAAGATTTATATTTTAGATGTTGTGGCTTTGTTAAAGGCTTATTGATTCTTCTTCCTGATGGAATCCACTCAATTTATTGAGGTTTGGGACTGGCACAAAATACAGTGACTGGAACGATGTGGTCTGTCTTCCTTTGTGTCTTGTTCTCAGCTATTTTTGTCTGAAATAATTGTGATATAATCTAGAAAGGTCCGGCTATATGCTCATTTTAGTAAATAGTTTTTTCTTTTACACACCCTTCGGAGAATGAAACTTCTGAAGATACAGATATCCCAGAATCGAAGCTAATAGTGCTTTTAAGTAATGTTGTTATACAATTTATTTACTTTAGCAAACATTAGACAACAGTAGAGTAATTTATGTCAAATTAACAAAATAATATCCAATAAAAATGAAAACTCAAAAGCTCCCAATTACTCCCATACATTTGGCTTTGGTTTCAGTACTATTCCTTTTCTTATAACCCCTTCCACACATGCAAACCCAGTTAGAGGTTTATATAAATGTAAGCAAATCTATCTGACCACTGAGGGGGAAATAAACACTTTTTGACAACAATTCTTTTAAAAAATAATGCACTGCTTGTAGTGTTTTTGCTGTTAGCAATATTGCCTTAGCCCCAAAGCTCAATAAACAGTGTGAATGCTGCAGAGATGGCAAAAACAAAGGTGATAGTGTGATATGCTGAGCAATGCTAATAGCCACAGGCAAGAAGATATTAGGAAAACAGATAGTGGTAATAATGAGAGCAAGGATGATACAAATAAAACAATAATAAATAAATAAACAGTCACAAAAAGTAAGCATAAACTCAAAACTACAAACTTCAATTCAGAACTTGGCCCTTTTGCAAAGATCAGTCTTGGCAACTGTGTTTGAGAATTGGGAACTTGGTTTTAGGTTTTGTTGTATTTTTTGGCAAAGGTTTCAATCTGTATAATGTAAGAAATTAAAACATAGAATTCCGGGGTACAAACACAGCTAATAAAAAAATATTGTGTCAATTTCAGTTTGCTGTAGGTAACAAGCTTTAAATTGGCAAATGAATATCAGAGCTGGAACATTCAGAGCTGTAAATTTGTCAAAACAAATTATGGGCTATTTATAACTGAGGGGCGAAAACACATTTGGTTTTCGACTGTAACTGTGAATGTGAAGGGAAATGCAAGAGGACATTGTCATGGGATGTGGGCTGGGTTAAAACTACTTTCTGCTACTACTTTCACATACAGTAACTGCACAGGATGTACATTCACTGTCCAGTTTATTAGGCATGCCTTGTGAACATTTAGTTAGCTAATTATCCTTTAACATGTTGACAAATTAATACATTTAATGATGCAAATATTTTTTAAGACATTATTTCCCAAAAGCTTACAAATTACTGGATTGTCTTCAGACAAGAGTAAGTATAGCCCATAAAAAAATAAAATATCTAGTGAGCTCCAGCTCTGTGGGTAAAAATAACCAGAGATTGGCCACAGTAGCTTGTGATGATAGAAAGGCTACACACTTAAATGACCATACAACCAACCTCTACATATTTCCATCAATATGCACAAAACATCAAACCTTGAAGATGACTGGCTATAGCAGCAGGGGTGGGCGATATGGCGATCAAACTCAAATCATGATATGAAGTTATGAAGATGAGCTAATCTGGGAGGATTGTCGAATCGTGACACAGTGAATTAATTTATGCTCTGCTCTTCACTGTTCATACTGAACAATGGCAGTGTTCATAATTATTAAAAAAGAAAAACAAGTAGTAGTATTAAGTATTATGATGAACACAGGATTTGTAGTAAAAATGGTTGAATGTAGCGGTAGTTTTCTGTATAAGGCAGTCAATTTAAAGTAAACTAAAATTGTGATAAAATCGAAATTGTGATCATGGCTTGATAAAATTCATAATATTAGATTTGTACCACATCGCTCTCCCCTACTAGTATGTGTATAAGACACAAAGGAAGCATTGTCTTTTGGCAAGGTTTTTGGGTGGGACAATTGAGTGTGTAATCAGCTGCAAATTAACACATTACCTTCTGGCAGCAGCATGTGACAGACTTTAATAGGTCACCATCTACACAAAAGAGAGTCACATTTCTCCTACAGAACTACACTCAATCACTCTGCTTATTCTAACCCAGTGGTTCTCAAGCTGTGGTGTTAATGGTGGAACACTGGCTATTTCTTGTTCTCCTCTGTGAATATGTGTGTACCCCTTAGTCCTGTGTTAGGTATTTTTCAGACCTGATTTAGGATTTAGTATTGCATTACTCCCCTTATATTTAATTAGTCTTGGATTTGGAATAGGTTAGTACTGATTCATCTGTATCCCAAAAAGTAGTGCTTGGAAAGCCTGTGATTCTGCAAAGGGGTACTTACACTGTTCTAACCCATGCTAACCCTAACCTTCGAGGGCTACTGTTTGAGGTTAAAAGTACACATCCCAGTGAGTCTTTGCACATTCAAGTCAGTGTCCTCAAAAGGATAAAAGGACGTGAAACACACTAATAACACACACACAAATACACACACAAATGCATAGACACTTTATTTTTACATTCGCACCCTTTCATGACCCTGTTCTGTATGCAGCATGAGTGACTTCCTCGGTTGAAGGAGAGACACGACTTTAATTTTAAATCCTCTGTGTACGTGTGAGCAAGTGCATTAGAGGGTCTAGCTTGCTCACCGCGGTTGTAGTCTTTGAGTGTCCATTTGTGCTGGATGGTTGGTGGGCAGCTATTGGCTACAGTGCGTTTGACAGTGATTCATTTTTTATTATGGGATACCCATAGAGTCTGGGTATTTATCTGATAAAAAGGTTGACAATGAAGATTGAAGTCAATTTGTCCTCCTTGGGTCTTTCTCCAAGAAGTCTATATCTTTCTTTAATCATTCAATGACATGGATGTATAAAGCTGGATACTCTATTTTGTAAATTAATTTGAGAATAAATAGTTGCCCTGCGACTAACTGCCCATTATCTAGAGTGAGATAATGGGCATTTTCATTGGATAGTCTTTAAAACGGTGGCACTGATTAAACAAATCCTATGCATCCAAAGCCTTTACTCTTTACAAAACATGGTGTCTACATTTTATAATCCTATTTGTCAGACTTTCCCCATTATCCCATCACCATCTTAGCTGATAAACTTTTGTGTTCCAATTTGGTCTTTCAAAGCCTATATAATTTGCCAGCGTGGTGCTAATGGAAGATAGTGGAGAGAGATTGACAGGAGAATTAATGGCTACTATATAGCCTCTGATGCAGGCCGATGTATAAAAGCATGCATTAGCCAGGAGGATGGAGCTCCCCCGAAGATGCATAAAACCTTATACCATTTATGTGTATATGGCATTTGCCTGGACTCCTGCAGATGAGGGATGGTATGGGCAGTAGTTTTACTCAATACTTTTACAGCCAAGCACCAAGGACTACTGAGATATGTCATGTAATAACAAGCACATATGTAAAGGTGTAGTATGAAAGCATCAGTCAATCTAATTTCACAAATGTGTTTACTTACATTATAAAAGGACTAGTGAGATTGATAGGTTCACCAATTTTCTGCACCTTCATGCTCGCTAACACAACCTATTTTTTTTTCTTTTATGTGCTAACCAACAAGAAAATAGAAATGATCAAATTTGATGTTTTAGAGTAATAATAGTTTGTTGTTGATCCTGCAGATTCCAGGTAACAAAGTTCCCACCCAAAAGCTGTGGCTATAACCTGCTGCCACTGTATGACTATGGAGTGAATTAAGAATGGACCTAATTGTAATGTACTTTTAGCTTGTAGAAAAATGGTATCACCATAATGTGTTCAAGGCTTTGTGGCTTACCATTGCTGACGCCTACCCAATTCTAGTTCCCTTTGCTTTTAGGCTTTTAGAACAATTTCTTAAAAATAAAAAAAATACATACCACTCTATTAAAGGTCACTGCTCACTTTCGTGCTGCCTCATTTCCTTCTGTCTAAATGGGCCAGGATATACTGTAGGTGGGGCATATTGCCTCAAATATCACAGGGGCTTAGGTGAGGCTACAGACAGAATAAAAAGGCAAAAAGTTCTCTCTCTCATCCATTTACTAGGTTTTTGGGCTGGTCAAATTCTACAGTGCATTGCCCTTCTGAATCTTTCTAGTTGATATTCCCCATTCCTTGGCCTTGCTGATCAGTTTCCGCAAGATATCGATTACTGCTATAACTGCACAATACTCATCCCATACCCCCTGGTGCTCGCTTTTCACATCAGCGTTTTACTGTGTGTTTCCTTCCCAGCTGGTGTGCATTTCTTTTACTGTTCTCTCATGAAGGAGCCCCATGTAAAACAGGAAGTGGTCAATTTGATCCTATCTCTTATGCACATGAATACACAGTAAATCCAATAATGCTGCTGTGTTGTATCACGTCCTAATCAGTACTATTATTGGGAGTGGACTAAGAGACTTGCTTTGTTTACGCCAATGTTTTATGTGGCTCTACATGGCTATCTAGGTATTTATGATGGGTAGTGTTAAGATAGAGGAAGAAGAGATATTGAACTACATATCGTATATAAAATTGTTATCTGAGTCAGCAATGTTTTTTAAATCATACACGTAGCCTCCAGGGACTCAAACGGATCTATAATATGACTTTGCATATGTTGGCCGTTTCTTTTCACAAGCAAGCTATATTGCCTTTGTTAAACATGAAGGTATAGTGTGTCATATTAAGCAGTGTATAGACATTATTTTATGCTAAAAATAATCTAGTGCTATGGCATCACAGCCACTGGCTAGAGGAATGCCTGAACTTCCTAAAATGTCCAGTGTCCTACAGGTCTTATTGGCAGGCTTTAAATTATTGTATCCTTTTTTTCCTGCTACATTGTGTGCTTCCTCATAAGACCAACTGAATCTTTTAGTGTCTATAGGTAGCCTACTGACACACCAAAAAATCCAACCAAATTATATTATTACTTTTAAAAAAAAGAAAGTCCTGGACATGGTCACAGTCTCACATTCGATACTATCATTTTAAACAATCATACTGTAAACAGAATAATTCATAATACACCAAAAAAATGACAGAATTCCTGTTCCTCTTGAGTTTACTTTTTAGTAAACATCCACAGTGTGCCAGGCAACACATGAAATATTCAACAAAATACATGTTATAGGAGGAGAGGGAATGTCTAGAAATCGTGAACACATTTGAAAGATTAGCTCAAGCAGCTGGATGCAGGGGAGCGGTGAGGAATGAAATGAAGACAAGAGGTTAAAATGAGAACATAATTACGCCGCATTGCAAAAGAAACAATTAAGAAAAGGGCTATAGTGCATTGAGACCCCTGCTGGTCAAACAGGATATGTGGTTGTCAAGCTGACTTGCTCCCAGGTGTGGATCTGCGCAGAACTGAAGAATGAACACCTGTCAGTGCCAAGTGGATGAAATTCCCCCAAGTACATGAGCGACTGGCACATGAATACAACTGCGTGTCTGCATGTTTGTGACAGTTGTACAGCGCCTGTCATCCAGAAAATCTATCAATTCCTGGGAGATGCGATGTTGCCACCCTTGCATACAAGCATACACAAGCAATGGGTGTATTTCAGTCACTACAAAGCATCCTCAGAGAGAGACTGGGGCAATATTTTATTTTTTGAGACTCATTAACATCGAGCTTTACCTTACTAACATAAATGCTGAAATAATGGTATGGTACATGTTGGAAAAGGGATAGGACATATGTGTTTTACTTATCACAAAATGTCATTTAATAAATATTTATTTTGAAGACACCCAAAGTGATGTACAGCTTAATCCATTATTCATTCACTCCATACAATCATGTACTGGTGGTGCAGAGCTGCTTCTGTTACACATAATTATTTATATGTACACAGGCAAAGTGGGTGAAAAGTCCTGCCCAAGGGCACACAGCAAAATGGAATGTTTGGTGGGGACACTGGGGAGCAAACCACCAACCCAGTGGAAACCTGGTTAAACCTTATATCTCTTTAATGTCTTCTAAAACAAATTAATTTTTTGCATACCTTATTGGTATTTGTACTTTTTAATTTCAGTTTGTCTGAATTGCCTAAATAGTAACAGAGGGTGAACACGCATAACGAGAATCCTCTGGTGAAACAAGACACTGTTAAAGAATTCTGACAAGAGCTGCACTTAAGTCGTATGCAGGACTACCCATTCATTTTTACGAGTAGTCTTTCACAAAAACATTAGAGCACACAGAGGACTAATGGGGGCAACTTCGTCAACATGATTTATCCTCACAAGGCCGGTGCCCTAATCTTGCACTTACTCTAGCCTTACTTTAAGAGTGATAGTAAGTCAGGGTTATTTGCACTTTATTTCCCCCCCAGCTCCCACCAGCGATTGAGATATCAAGAAGATGCAACGCGGCGGCCGACTGTCCCTGTTCACAAGGTCCGAGGGGATTGCCAGAGGGAACAATATCCCAATGAAGAATCCCTATCATTCACAAAACAACTGCACAGCTCTGCTTCTTAGCCCTTGGCACCAAAACTTCACTTTGTACACAAGTCAAGAACAGTACCAAACTCCATCTAGTCAGGCCTTTTGCTCCATCAGAGTGCTGAGCTAAGCCTGGCTTCTTCATTATTCATTACTTATCGGCCTGGGTGCATTGATGGATAGGATCTGGGCTTCACCCCAACGGCTTTTTACCATATTGCAATAGAGGGCCAGTGAGACAAAGAGCACCAAAAGAGCATTATGAGAAGGGTCTGGATAGTACGATGCTAAGAAAAAAAGCTAGTTGGAAAATGCATGCAAATAAAGACATTTAATAAAGGATACTGCTGACTAAATTTGACAATATGTAAGACGCAATGCCTAAATATCACCAGAAAGTACTTAAATATTACAAATAAATTAAACCAATATACCCCTGAAAACAAACTGGATTGAAATTTTAATAAAAAGGGGATTCTTTCAAGGTACCAGGTGATGAGACATTCCTTATAGAGGCTTTAAGGATTAGCTGTGCTATCTTGGAGTATGTTAAACCCGACATAAATTAGGTTGTAACATTAATACCTGGCACAGGCAACTTGTATGATGTCACTGTGCTAGCGGCAGGTAATGAACACTATCACTGGAAGCATCATAATAATATGCAGTCAATTATACATAGCAATATTCTTGAATGTAGCATGTACAAAAATATGTAAAGCCAAAGAGGGACAAAAAGGAAAACGTACATGTCTCATGCATATTAAGTGTTTTCAAAAACAGGGAAATTCAAGCAGCTTTCCATTATACATTCCAATTAATAATTGCAATTTAGTAAACTCAATTTCATATTTCTACAGGCAACATTGCATAAGCACACTATAAAATAGTCTTTTGCTGACTGTTCTGGCCATTCTGCTGTGACTTCTTGATTGAAAAAATCATTTTCACCATACAGCCACTTGTCATTTTCTCATTTTCAAACTATTCTCAAACACTTGAGTTGTATATAAAATTGCTAGTAGATCAGTTGTTTCCCAGACCAGATACATTTTTAAAATCCATGTCTTCTCCATTCTGCATTTGCATTGAACATGTCTTATCTTACAGAAAGCTTTTAGTTGCAGCCATGGTTATAGACAATGGGTGATATGTCTAAAGATACGAACCTTAGCGGATTTTAAATAAATAATGTTAGCACTAAAAATGATCAATCATAATTCAAAAATGTATTTAAAATGTGCTCCTTCATCCTGTATATAGAGCCCCGCATTACAACTAATAACAGAGTGTTAAATAAAAAATACATAAATACAGTTACATTGGTGCACAGGTGCATTTCTAGGTCACTTACATACTGTATATACAGACAAATAGATGAAATCCGCACTGGGACGCACACACAATGACATCCTGCCTATGACAAATGTATGCAGTGGGAAAGTGCTAATGCTAGAGTTGACAGAGGATATTAAGTCCTCTGACTCAGCCTGTGCGTACACTGTGGCCTAGGGAAGCCACAACAGATGTAGTCATTTAAATTGCTTTTCTTCTACTTTTTGCTCTAAGCTTCCTTAAAATACAGCATACTGTAACACAACAGCACCTGTCGTGTCCTCGAGCGACTGCCCTAATTCTCTTGCTTCCTACATGTTTTAGGTCTATAGTAGATTGTAACAATGGACATGAAAAATGCCAGGGTCATCCGTGCTGAAAGTAACAAGTACCACCGCTGGATCAGGAAGGCCATCGAGATTAGAAAGCTTGCACCAAGGACCATGAACTGGGATGAAGGAGCCTGCACCCTTTCCCCCACCTGGGATGCGGTTCTGGAGAAGGCATCAGACAGTAGGGGGCGTAAGCGCTCCCTGCTGTCTGATAAAACTACATAAGCAGCCTAAAAGACACGTCACAGGAACATCACGTGACGCTTCTGACGATGACTACAGTAAATAGTCGAAACATGTAAAGCAGGTAAACAAACACCTCTGTCTTACTAAAAGAATCTTAAAAATAGATTGTGACAAGTTTGATTTTTAAGTAAAGATTTTAAATACTCATTGTTTTTAGGAAAGGCTTCTTCTTCGCAATTCTTTGTAGACACTTTAAATCATTCCTTGGGATAACTTGTATATTTCATAATTTATTTGCTTTTCAATCAATTTTGTAACACGTTGGTTCAGTCTACACAATCAAATATACTGAGGGGAGAAAAAAACAACAGAAAAAGGACCAGCAAATCGCCACTGTAAACCCATGACCCAAAGCAGTATGGATGAAATATGTTGGTCTTTGGAAACCATTTTATAAACACAAATAAATCACATCAGATGTCATCTTCACAATGTTTCTCTCATTTTCAATTTTCTTTTTTTTCTGATTTCTTGTGTCTGCAGGCAACTCAGAAACAAACTTATCACCACCAAGCTATGAATCAATCACACATGCCAAAACCACCAATCTTCACCAATCTCCAGCATATCACATTTTTCAAAGCAATTCTCCACAGAAACCAGGTGTCCTTGAACTCATCACTATTTTTCTCAAACATAGTGACATGCATGGAGAGACTATCACGGACGTAAGGCACTTAAAGTCTTGGGTACGATATAGTTTTTCACTAAATTTTACCACAATAAGCATTAGACCACATATTAGGATATTAAAAATAGACATGTTCTGATGACATAACTTCAATTACCTTTATTTGTAACTACGTTTTAAAAAAAAACGCTACCCATTTTCTCTCCCCCAGTGCCAAACACCATACATCTTCAACCAATTTGCTATCACACAAATACGCAGTTGATCATAGTTGTCTTCACCTTTTTTATTTAATTGTTTCTTTGACCTTTTGTTTAACTAGTCCCATTGAGATTAACAATCACCTTCGCTGCCTGAGAGGAGTACCTATTCTGCATGTAAACTAAAGCTTAATTGCGTTGGTAATATTTACTATTACTGTACTAATACTACTTATATAGTTTTGATATTTTGTTAAGACTTTTTTCTGATTTCAGATGTAGCCATTACTAAAATAGCTGTATAATTCTCGCCATTCAGTGTTATGGACCAACCAATAGGTGTGTGTGACCTACTATTGGAATATGTGTCCTTGAAATTATCCATGTCCAGACAGAAGGTACACCACCACAAACGGGGCTGCAGATCCTGGCAGGCCTTTTAACTTGAGGCGGTCTGAATGTGACACCACTTACATAAGCCCCAGCTCTTTCTCTCTCTCTCTCTGTGCTACTCTAAGCCGCCACTGGACAAGGTCACAGTGGAACTGATGGGCCACTCAATCAAGCCGTCCCGTTTACCCTTCATCTGGCCAAAATCTCTTAAGTACACACTTAATCCTGACTGTACATGGAGTAGGCAAAATTTCACTCCACGCACAGAAGGGACTGGAAATGCCAACATGTTGCTTCGTGCTAATGCTCATCAATCAGTTGCTTGAGTAGTGCAAAGTCCATCTGGTTACAAAAAGTGCCACTCTGAAGAACACACTAAGCCCAATTTAGTCAAAAGAACAAACTGCAAAAGAAAACCAGGCAAAATGTGACCTTGATTTTTAAAATGTTCCTACTGCAACGTAACCATAACATTTTCACCGATCACCGATTCATCATTAGAACCATCTCATTCTTGACCACAGGTTTGTCTCAGTCATCCATGGTGTTAAATACAAAAAAGTTTTCAAAATAAGTCATCTTCATTACCACCTAAATAAATGGAACCATCTCACAGTCCTCTATAACCACCTCAGAAACAGAACAGACCCACTTCAACACCATCCAATTAGCAAAACCATCTCACTTTGCTCCATCACCACCTCAGCTGCAGGACTATCTGACTTTGCACCATCACCTGAGCATCAAAAATAGGTTCTAGTCCCTAGCTGGGAAAAGGAATGAACTATATAAAACCATGCCACTTTATTTTTTTAATAATTGAGGAGGTTATGAAAAGGAGTGCTACAGCTACTGTGTTGCAACATCTGTTTTCTGGTTAAATTGTAAGATTTACAAAAACAAACAAAACAAGCTTCTTCTAATCAGTGTGGACACTCACAGCAAAATTAGCAATTTAGCAACGCAGCTTAACGGTTATAAAAAAAATAAGCTGCTACAGTTGTCCATAATGTCATCAGAAGGGCATCAGGACGTATTGATGTGAGATGCAAACAAATCAATAATTTAAGCCAATTACTGCACTGTATATTTCAGGAATGTAAAGTCAGGGCTAAAAGGTATAGGATGCTGAGAGTTTAGTTTGGGGATCGATAGTTTGAGTTTCAACTTATTTTAAGTCTAACTATCATTGTTAGTAACAGGCTACATCCTGAACAGTGGCCAGTTAGTTGCAGGACAGATATGGGCTATTTTAACACATGCAAAACACATACCTAGAAACAACTCACAAAAACGTGTGACAGATGAGTGGAGTCTGCTAGAGGTTTTTTCAACCCATATGTCCCCAAATAGGTAAACCTAAACTGTCAACTGCAGATAGTGCAATCATCCCAGACCTTTTATCAATAGCGGTGGTATGAAATTAATTTGGAATTCTATAAAATATACTTCCAAAACTGTGCTCCCTTCTGTCAGAAAATACCACTTTAATACAACAAGCCCTCTGAAAGTAGCTTTACTGTAATAGCTGGGTTGTAATTAATTCTGCACTCTAATTTGTACTGTCGTCATTTTACCAGACGGTATGGCTGAATGGAGGTAAATGAATTATTGGTTCATGCTACCACTCTTTTTGCATTAGTGCGGTGTGGATATGCTGTGTATGTGTCTTGATTATGCAGTCATGAAAAATTAACCACAGTTGCAAAATGTGTGTGTGTGGAAAAACAGAGAGCAGAGCTGCAACATAGCTTTAGAGCCCACGTTAATAAATCACTGACAAACTGTTTTTTCAATCATGGTCAAAAACATAACTAGATTTACTTCGCAACAGAGCCATCTCTCTCCTCCATCACCACATCAGCAGTAGAACCACCTCACTCCTCTCCTCAGCAGCAAACTTTCTTTTGGCAGAGTACTTTAAGGTTCTCTTGTTCATACAGTTGAACT
Source organism: Hypseleotris bucephala (assembly GCA_036025885.1). Taxonomy (NCBI): domain Eukaryota; kingdom Metazoa; phylum Chordata; class Actinopteri; order Gobiiformes; family Eleotridae; genus Hypseleotris; species Hypseleotris bucephala. Next base: position 678 of record JAVQKG010122472.1, on the reverse strand, counting down.
AATATCCCCAACTGCTATAATCCTAACAGCTAGTTGGAGTTTTCATATTAACCGACCAACCAATGGGACTGTGTTATATTATAAGAATGCCACTTAAATAGGGGTGTGACAAAATATTGATACTGTATTGATATCAAAATTAATAATATACAAGAGAAACTATTTGTTACTACATGGCAAAACAAAAAACTAAAATCTTGTAGTGCACGGAGCAATCTACCCCCCCCTCCCCCTCCCTCCCCCCCCTACACTATACAGGAACACTGTTTTCATGTATTTAAATCATATATATATCCCAGTAACACTAAGCTTTGACTTCAACATACAGTAGCTTTCTAAGAATATAGCTCTGACACTTGGAGATAAGTTGATGCAGGTCAGAGTACAAACACTTATAGAGACGGAAACAGCCAGGGGAATGGCAGTGATAACGTAGTGGATAAAATCCCCTCAGTGTTTAGGCCTCCAGCATATGGAATATTAAATATTGAGGGGCCATTACATTAAATTACAGTGAGATGAGCACAGCTTAAATCAGCACTTTCCTATAAGCTTCTATCAGCTATATGATGAAGCTGCCACAGTAAGCCTTTGAAGATCAGTAAGCAGTTATAGAAGCAATATGGCACCACACTATATATCTCATGTGGCAGTATCTGAAGATATTTATAATGGGAT
>JAVQKG010122328.1:0-12193 GCA_036025885.1 Hypseleotris bucephala | reverse complement strand
TTGCGCAGTAAGTTCTGTCAAAATGCGTCCTCTTTAGTTTCTGTTTTCATTTACTCCGTCGACAGAGTTAGCAGCGTAGCTTCATGTGTGTTTTGGTAGGTTAGAAAAACCTGTGCGTCTGTGTTCTGACCTACACTAGGCTACAGTATGTGCTGTAGACAGAGCGGGATGTGCAGAGTGTGTGAGTGTGGCTGTCTGTCTGTGCGCCTCAGAGCGGAGATGTGAAGAGTGTGTGTGGCTGTCTGTGCGTCAGCGGGGGGAGGGAAAAAGGAGGGCATAACTATAGATCTGAAATATACATATATATCCGAGTCCTAATCGGGAGGTAAAGACCGATTTCAATCAAGTCTGGAACCACGTGATCGGGCCCGATTTCCGATTATGTGATCGGATCGGTGCATCCCTAATGTACAATGTAATTATTTCAGTTTGTTAGGTAGTGTATTACATTGTACTTAACAAGGTAGATACAATGTAGTTAAGGAACAGAACAGAAATTTGGTTTTAATTCATGCTAAACTTTAAAAAGCTTACAGTAAATACATGTTCCACAGCTAGGTCTAAATGGACATGGTATAAACTTAAACATAATGTCCTTTGAATTCTTGCATGACCATCATTGAAGTGAGTATTAGGGGAACTTCTATAGCTAGCAGCAGATGACAGCCTTGGGAGTCTAAAGAGTTGGTGCTGTCAGATGTATACAACCAAAGTAGTGATTAAAAAACTGATCAGAGCTACTCCCCACCTCCCTCCTGCCCAGACTGCTGTTTGATCCGTTTGATCATCATCCTGACAGTCTGTGAGATCAACAAGCAAAGGCAATGTTTTCTCTAACCTTAGACATACTTTTGGTAGATTTGATTATGCCAGGAATATTCATTAACACACCAAATCCTGCTTCCCGGAGCTGGAAAACACAATTTTAATGTTATTAAAATGATGAAACAAACACAGGCTCTCTCCAGGGAGCGCAAACATGGATTTTGGATTTGATACAAAGAATCTAATTTGGCAACAGCTCAAGGAAAAAAGAGCCCACAAAAAAGCTTTTAGAGAATTTATAAACACTTCACATTCAATTTAGCCTTCATCATGTCAAAAAGGTCCAGATCACCTGAAATTGGTTCCAGGCACAGGGCAGAATATTGACTTTTTAAAGTGCTGTTAGGTTAGTTTGCAATGCTTGTAATCGAAGGTTTAAAATAAAATTAATCTTCATCATAAACTCAATGCTTGGGAAGTAGCAACATTTCCTGCTCTCATATATGTTGAAACCACATCCATTTTTTGGACAAGGTAACCCAATGCAGTTAATTTTTTGAAGCAGACGTGGCATTTCGCCGATATACACTTTGCTGTTGTGTACAACAGCGTGGTCCTAGTTTATATTAACTTTTTATTTGTTATTCTTGAAATATTGGCTATTTTATAAACAAGACCACACTAAAACGTATAAAGTACGACAAACACAGATTAAAACAGCATATGTGTAATTATTATTTCACGTTAAAATGAGACATTTGGATAAAGTCAGTCAAACTATTTAAAATGAGTTGGTTTGAATAACTCTTATTTTAGTAAAATAAGTATGGGCTTTACAGTGTATGACTTTCAATAAGACTGTGGCATAAATGCTTTAATTTTTGTTGCCTAAAATAGCTCTGGGAGACATGCAGCTGCCCGGGCACAAGTCAGTTTTTACAGCAGGTAATTTGCTGGTTGTTTCAAAGATTTCCTGAATATTACTGCTTTGGAAATTCATAGTGCTGTGAAGCTAAGACCTAGAGCTAAAACCATATGCTGTACATGGGACTGTGGCTGAATGGTGAGGGAGAGGCAAGCCAATAAATCAAAAGTTGGGTCATATGTAAGTGCAGCAATAGAGCAGCAACAACTTGCAAATGGATCTTTATTGGTCTGTTTATTGTAAGTTGAAAAGTTGTGGCATTACCTCAGTGTAGTGTGTGCACTGTTTCTAGGGGAAAGCAAAACAAAACAAAAAACATGGGCAAGGCCAAAATATTAGAAGAAAATATGTGAAATATTAAGAGCTTTGCTGAACAGATACAGGCCAATACAACACATTTCTCTATTTTATTTAATAAAGTAATCATTCATGTAAGGTTGTCTTATTAATTCAGATCAAAGCAAGAGAATAAATATACATTCATGAGAAAACAGGGGCAAGAAAATTCACTGGACATTGTATCTTTTTCCAAATCATTCTGTTTATATTAGTCTAGCCAGTGTTGAATGTGAAAACCCCTTAACTATGGAAATTAGTTAATGTAGTCTGGCTCCATGCCTAGCCATAGATAAAAACATGCAAATGAAAACACAACATTTAGTTTTAACTTGTGCTAAATTATCAGCAGTCTAAAATAAGGTTTTTCTGAACTGCAGCTGAAGGCCTAAGTCCAGCCTGCTTCTATAGAAGCTTTATTTGATGAACACAAAGAGAACCAACAGACAAAGATGGGCAGAGCATGTACACGTGTTCAGAGTGCAAAACAGAGAATAGACTGGAGGGGTGAAAAAAGAGAAGAAAAAAATCTGAGGTGTGAGGTTTTGTGAACACAGCAGGAAAAAGTGCTGAAAGCAGAGAAAATGGCCAGCGCCAGAGGGACTGTGTATGTGATGTTGGGTATTTTCCTGTATCTATTGTGACCAATGAGGCCACCAGAATGGGGCGCTTCAGCTTCTGTTTGCTTTAGTAACTACTGTAGGTACAAGAACAGCTTTTCAACATCAGCATTGGAGAGTGACACATATAGTGTGTGACTATGACTGCAACAAGCCAAAGAAAATGACAGTGTTATTTTTATATACAACTTCTATTATGGCATGAGGCAGACCAGACTTTTAGGATCCTAGAGTCTAGACCAAGTGTAGAGCAAGACCAAGACATTTCGAGATAAGTTTAATACCAGACAGATTCAAAAACACAGTTTAAAGCAAAATAAAACATGGCACAAAATATAAGGATTATTTTGAAATTATGTTTCATGATAAACAAATAAATTGAAAAAGATACTTTTACAATATTTTACAAGTAGAAAAGTGTTCAAATAATTTTTAGGAAAATCATCCGAGATCGAGTAAAACTGTGCCCAAGATGAGATCAAGACACTAGCAGCCCACACATGTCACCAGATATACCTGCTGGTTTTGCAATTTAACTGAAGTATCCAAAAACTCTTTATCACCCTCCTAACTCATAATCCCACACAATCACTAAGCAATCTGCCTGCTGATAAACAGAAAAGATCCTCTAATTCCCCTTTATGTGGGTGTGTGATTGGCATAAGCTTGATATCATCTGAAAATTTTAAGTCTAGATTGGTCTTAAACCCTATTATTATTTTTACAGATAACATCACAAAATGTTAGTAGCTGATAGCTGATTTCAAAAGTTATTTTGAAGATACCACCGGGGAAGCAAATTGGAAATCACATCATCCCTTAGTCACGTGACCCCAATGTATCTTTAAGTATCAGAACAAAATGTTGGGAATTTGAGCAAAGGACCACAGTATTCTCATTAAAAAACAATAAACTGCAAAAAACATTAAATTCTGAATGGAAGTCAATGGGAGCCAGACGTTGAGTGAACCCTTCCTTCTAAACCCCACAAGTCTATTATTTCTGTCTATGAGTTTTAACAAAGAAATAACCTGTTAGCTCTTGCTGCTTTTTTATTACCTTCACCATTGTGAAACCACAACTACCGAGTATTACCCTTTGAACTGATCACATTGTAAGTGGAGTGTAACCTTGTGAAAAGAAAACTACACATTACCCACAGGACACCATAGCCACTGCCTGTGTGTGTTACTAAAGCCAGCTTGTCCCCCGTCTGTTTCCGCACTTCCAGGGGCAACACTAGACCGCACTGTTTGCAACACAAGGTCTCGGCAATTCAATTAGGAACACAGTCGCCCTCATCATTTAATTGAATCAGGCTTGTGCGAACGCTATTAGACAACTGGCATTCGCTTCACCCCACACGTACACACATACAGGCACATAAACGAGATATTCATTGCTGTGCCCCCAAGGTTTTCCATGTCTGGTGCAATTAACAGGTTTGGGACTCAGTATGGAGCGGTGCACTGTAAGCCGGGACAGTGCCAGTGTGTGCGAGGATGCCCATTGATGACCTGCTAGGTGTAAATCAGGCTCAAGGATATCAACAGGGTCATTTAAATGGGTTACTGCTGTCTGCTGCTCAACATTTATAACCAGGACACTTTAAACTGGCTGGACATTTGGGTCCACATTACCCAATTACTAAAAATGTCTAGCAGCTGCTTTATAGACTTACAATGGGAAGAGTTCAGATGATCTTAAAAGATAAAATATTTGTTGACACATTTTCCTAAATTAAGCCAGCCAAAACAATTTGCTTTCTTATAAGGGAGGCACTCAAATTGTGTTCCTGTACACTTTAACATGCAAGTTATCTGTTTCAAAAGTCTTGGATGACTGGGTTGACTTGTGTGTTGTGCCTTTTGATGCGAACAATATGTAAACCTTGATTGATTTCATTATTGCTTCAATTTCATTTCAAGTGCTGCCATTCCCCCAACGAAGCTAAAGGAAGACCTTAACACAACCGCTGACACATTTAAGAAGAGTGTCAAAGGGTGTGTAAACGACTACCAGTTAATGTACCTCAAATGGGATATGGGTGTCATGGGATATGGGAGGATATGGCAAGACGGCAGAAGACTTGTGTATCCCGCAGCATTTTGCTCTAAGCTCTTTCTCCTCTGTGGTTTGTCACAGATCTCACATCCCTTCAATCTCCCCACATCCCAGCAGGATCCTATGAGACAGATTAGGAGCCAAAGTGAGCAGGAGATTATAGCTGGAAATGTGGGGCACCTGGGAAATGAGCTCCAAGGAACATGCTCATCAGGAATACTGTGGCCCCAAGCACACAATATATACAACCTATAGGACTGCACAATTTTAGAAACACATTCAATATTCCAACAATATGAATGACGATAGCTAGACACCCTGTTTGATATAATAATTTAACTGGGATTGTGTGACATCAACATAAGTTCCTAGATTTGCAAGTAAAATGAAAGAGACTAAATTAGACCTGAACATGATCTAAACCAGGACTAAAACCAAGTAGAAATCAGCTTTATGTCAAGACTAAATCATGGGCATAACACACATTTTTAATAATTTACTGTCTAATCATGTATTGTGCTTACTGATATTGTAGTAACAGTAATTCAGTGATATCTTGTGTACAGCCTATACCTTGATGGAATAGTATAGTTAATATGAATACTACATTGCACACATTATCAGCACAAACCACACCATCTAATTTAATATTCCTCTCATTTATGTTTTTATAGGTATAAATAAAACACAGGGAAGCTGCTAATAATCTCATCTAGCCACAGCCCACAGATAAATCCCAGCTCATACTACAGGGGCTGAACCTCTCACTGTATCCGTGGCACTATAGCACATGGCTTCTCATCACAGGGTTTGGTATTCACAAGGACAAAAAAGTAGCTGGGGCAATGTTCAAAATGTCACTGGCAGCTAAAAATACTTCACAAGGGAAATATTAGTCACATAACAACCAGTGTAAATTGACTGGCCTGATTTCTCATTATCCCTTGGCTTGACTGCATAGGGGACATACTGTATATTGGAGTGCAAGCCTACATTCTAAACCTTACTGCTCTGGCTATGTTATTCTATGTACTTCATGTAATACATATTTATTCAAGTAATGCAGTAATAGAAAAAGAAAGATTTTTTATGATAGGGGATAAAAACTCATGCCAAAGTGTCCGTAAAAGAACCAATGATTAGTTTTAGTAGTGTGAGACACAAAGGTTATAGAGCTGAATTTATAGAGCATTTTCCCATGAAACGCAAAATCTGGAAACCCATATCTCGAGTCAGGGTACCCAGAGGACACAACAAGACACTGTAGAGCTAAGTCTATGTAAAGTAGTAGGAATTGGAAGTAGGGATGCACTGATATGAAATTTCTTGCCCGATATTTCAGTAATCAATTTGGCTGATACCACTATTTTTTAAACATGTTTTAGTAAGCTATGTTTCTTGAAACTAAAATCTCTTCATAGAAATAACTGCTTTAAAAGTATTAAATAAGCAATAAATATGTTTTTGTACTACATTTTGTCACCCTAAATTTATAATTTTTGAGTGTGCTTTTCATTCTGTTTTTTTCTAAACCTAACTATTAGAAATTATCCTTTTTTAAAAACAAGTTCCCTACTTGGAAGTATTTATTCTATAACAGCTTCAAGATAACAGACAATCCTGCATCCTGAATAACACCACAACAGTTTGAAGTGCGTCATTCCCATGTGGCAAACGTTACTATATTTTAAATCTGGCAGAATCACTGTTAGAAACCACAATACCCTTATAATGATCATCAGGTCATAAATACCCAAAGAAAAAACATGATGAAAAGTATCTAACCACAGCATTTCCATACTGTCTGATAACTACCATCTGTCAGTGGAGCAACAAAGATGAAAGCCGAGTATATTCCCGGTGCCTAATAATGTCAGGAATTTTCACCGTTTTTTTTTTTTTAACTTTTTCTTTTAGTTGAGTGAGAAGTGAGAAGACAGGCCCAAAACATCAAACGTGAAGTTACAGGCATCTGAGCGGCACATAGGTACAGAGTAGAAATAAGAAAAAGGTTAGAGGGGTGGGTGGCTGTGGCGAATAAAGCGTAAAGGGTCATTTCATGCAGGCGGATCACTTGACAGCTTGCTCTCTAGAGAATGGAAGAGTCCAATCAGGTAACTGGTGGACCTCCTCGCTACACTGGGCTGCAGATGGCTGGGGTGTGGCAGGAGGCAGGGCTAGTGTCGGCATTAATCTCTGTTTAGGCCAGATTTTTTCCTTTTACAATCCACCATTACATAAAAACTGAGTACAATGTTCATTATCTGTAATCATAGGTCATTAGTGGAGCTGCAAAAATTACTTTTAATGATGATAATGGTAGATAGTGTGAAATTACAATTCAACTGTAATCTGGGCACCTAGCAAGCTCTGCTCCAAACAAATAATTAAATGTAAATGAGAGTGAAAATCAGCAGTCATATAAAAGTGATGTGTACTGAGGGAGAAGTGCGCAACCTTCACAATTATAAATAATTGAGCTCAGTAACTTTGGGAGACTAACATATAGACTTGTGACACTACAGAAAACACAAATGGTTAACAGTGCATCTAGCCTGAAACTGGAGAGGCTGTTGTGCCATTGTAAACTGTAGGAACAGTGTGCTTGTGATACAGCTGTGGAGTTCCTGGTTGTGGTTAAGAAGGAGAAAGCAATACACCTGTCCTCTGTGTTCTGCTGAGCCTGAATGGACAAACACTGAAACTCAAGAGACAGCTAGGAAATGCGAAGACTTTGGAGAGATCCGAAATCCAAGTTTTTAACTGGCCATTGTTAAAGCAACAAAACAATGTGGCAACCTCCGCCCATCCTGGATCTTGTGTGAAATAAGCACTTGTGGCACTCGTTTCACTGAAAAGCACACCCACACCAGCAGCTAGGCGAGAATTGCGGTTGAAACATCTGAAAGACGGCCTTTCCCAGGAGACACATAGTTTCCACAACTGTCCCCAGTGTGATTCACTGCTTCATTTCGAAGTTTTAAAGTTTACATAAAGGATAGTTTATAATATAGGCAGATCCATGTGTCACAACACTTTATGAGTTTTGACTGTGTCTGTCAGTGTGGGGGCCTTCCAAAACCAACAAATGCACCCTTTTCTCAAGGACAGCCTGTTGCTATTGGCAACTGGAGACATTGCCATGTAAGGCAGCTTCCCAACTCGTTCCACACACTGCACCCAGGCCTTCAAGCTCTGGTCACAGCAGATGACAGCAGTGGACATGGGGCTGAAGGTACATATAAGTGACATGTAGGCATGGGAAATGTATAAGAAGAAAGACAAAAACATGACTATATATGGGTACTGTTTTCCTCTTTTTGTATTAAATTATTTGTCAAAGAAGCACAAACATTGCATGTTTTTATCAATTTTGGATGGAGTGAACTGTATTGCCCAAATAATAAAAATAAACAACATTACAAAAGTCCCCATTGTTTTGAAGCATGCCACAAATGCAAGAACACTATCAACTTCCCATTGATTTTATATTCTACACACAACTTAACAGTCCTAGTAGATTGCAGCCTGACCGCTACAGGTGACAGGAAGCGGCGACGTGCTTGCGTTAGAGGGACCCTTTGTGCCTGAAGGCAGATGTAGGAAATAGCTGACAGAGGCAATCCAATGTTCAGTGTGTGTCTGTATTTATAAAGACAGCAGCAGTGAGAGGAGGGTTGGCTGGGAGGGAGGACGGTGGGGGGTGGGGGACTTTACCACAATCTGAACAAAAGCAGCAAGCGGCCACTCGGAGCTCAGTGACAGGGGCTCCCCGAGGTGCAGTCTAGCTGATGGACAGGTGGCATAAAGGGCCGGCATGTTGTCCAGTCTGTAGGGACAAGGGGGTGTCACAAGAAAAAGTGGGGGCATTTCAAGGAGCAGCTGGTCCCCAATACAGTCACTGTCCCTGTGTAACCCTCCTATGCAAGTCTGTGAATATACCTCAAACAAAGAACAAAAGCTAAACACTGCCCTATATGTCGGACTATCAAATTTACAGACTTGAAGCCAAGTCTCCCCTGGGTGCATTTATTAAAGATTATATGAATTCTTCAGACCACAAGCATTTAATGAGGCAGCGGGGCGTCTGTGAGAGTACTATTATCTTTTGGATCTTCAAGTGAAAGAAACAACAGCTGTAATGTGGCTGTTTCGCACGCATGCATGCATCCAACAAACCCACAGTTTTGGAAACAGGCACACAGAGAGCAGTTGGGAACAAGAATGTCTGAGATCCCAGCATTTAACCAAGTTTACCCTGACAGCCAGCCATTGTGTTGATCATTAGTAGTAGTAGTATCTTGAAACCATAGTTAGTGACAACATGCAATATTAATGAAAGGGTCTACACCAAAGTTTAGATTTTTCAACATCATCAAAACAGTTCACAAAAGGAAACTGTCCTCGTATGTGGTAGTCCATGAATTGTAAACAACCAAAGACATTTCCTTCCACCATTAGATAAGTGTTTAAAGTGCCAGCATTGTTAGAAGCACATTCATTAAATCCCTTAATGGGTGCTGTTTAGAATACATTCATTCATGACCGTGGGGTTGGGTGGAAGCCCCAGAAAATTTCAATTGAACTCAATAGATCAACCAATTATCCTCTATATTTTCCATTGATTTATTTGAAACAAGGGCTTGCTGATCTATTCATGTGAGCCTCTGCACCTCTCTCCATCTATGACTACATCTTTAACCCTGATAAAGGATGGGGCTGTGCTTGCTCTTCCTTCCATTTGTCCTAATCAATGGAGGCTGTTCAGGGCAGACCCAGGGGGTCAGTGAAATTAAGTACCCCGCTCACACAGAGAGGATCAGGCCAATGCAGAAGCACAGGGAGATATGGGTAAGCCCACTGTTGCCTGGCAAATACTCCTGGTGAGTTTATCCTATATAAGCATTATTGCATTGGTTACTTGAAAAATCACAGAATATATGTCTGACAGAGTTAGTCACTGAGAAATCAGGTTATTTCCTCATCGTAATTTGTGTAAAGTGTTTTTTTTTTAAATGTTGCTCAGGCCTATATGATAGTGGTAGTAAACACCTACTCCATTCTGAACAAATATATATATATATATATGTATATGTAGACATTATAATATATATCCACACCTAGCATAATTTGCAGTGGCCACCATTAAACCAACATGCAAACTACCAGAGCCTCAGATTCTTTTAAAAGATTTGCTTTCTAGTTGGCATGGCTCAGGACATTCCAGTGGTGCCTATGTGAGAGGTTCTTGTATAATGACACGTATCATGTTTGTCATTAGCTTATGTGCTAAAAGGATGACTGTAAAAATAAAATCTTTATCCACAAACCGATAGTTACACAAGTCAACAAAATTATATGTGCAACAGTAAACCTAAAAACGGACATTGCTGTGTGGAAGTTTAAACCAGAGGAAGAAGTACATATTAAAAAAATACACAAAGAGCAAAATAAACTGTAGTTGAAAGTGACACTATAGCACCAATTACCAAATACAACACACTGACTTTGCCTTGTGTTTCAAAGCTGTCTAAAGGCCATATTCCGGGACATCTGCAGAGGCCTCCTTCTATGTCACATAGCTTCTTATCGGCATTCTAACAGGTTCTGGCTCGACAAGCACAATTAGCCAGCACTTAGCACAGTGTATGAAGGGTGCACGCTCTGAACATGGGGCCCATATCAACAGAACCAGGGAGATGACAGACAAGCCAAGCCCACAAAGACGTGATTGTGTCAGAGCTGGAGAAGTAGGTGAATAGGTGAAAGAGGGAGGAAGGAGTGGTGTTCTCGGGGGCTTTGAGATATGGCTGATACAGAGATCCCTCCTACACTATATGACAATGCAAGTTATGCAACTACACATTATGGGCAGAAAACTTTCACTGTGGTCAAACACTTAGGAAGGAATGGTGGTAAAGGAAAGTGAAAGACTGCTCTAACAGAAACAATGAGTTTGGGGAGTGATGTGGCAATATCTCAGGAAGTGTAATACCCGTATCTTTTTTTTTTTTTTTATATAAATATTATATATCGTTGGAAAAATGTGACTGGACTTAAATTAAAGTATGCTAACCTGACAAAAGTAAAACGATGCTCTACTGAAAAAAATGTGCAGTTACCATTCACAAGCAAAATCTTTCATTGTCACATTGTTCACATTTTCCATGCAAATGTTACAGTTTTTTTTAGTGTATGACCAAATAAAAACAAGCAGTCAATTGCATGGTAATGCTTACTACATTTAGACCTGATATTCTAAATCTGGTTTAGTCTAGGTTTGAGTCAAGGGCGGAGTGGGTAATTGGGAGAGTCGGGAGGATTCCCGGTGGGCCGAGCGTCAAGGAAAAATAATAACCAAACTCTGATCATGTCATTGTGATTGAGTGACTCTTTGTAGCCTATATATTTGTGCAGCTATGATGAACAACATAGAACTGGAAATAAACTATGCAGCAAATTTAGGCTGAGAGACATGACTTAAACCATTTCTTAACTATTTGGACTGGAGACTGTCCCTCTGCGCACGCAGCGAGCTGCTCCTTCTATCTCTCTCTCTGTGTCTCTCTCTAAGTAAAACAGGGGCAGGGTGCATGTAAAAAGCGCACACAGACAGATCACGGCTGTTTTCTGTTGTTCTTTAGCTACACAACAGCATTTCTTTTATTTCAATTGGCCTCATATTCACAGAGAAACGAGCGCAAGGAGTCACTGAGAATAGACGTTGCCTGTAATGGATTTGATCCAATACGCAGCGCGGGATGCCGTATCCGCTCATAAAGAGCATCTTATTTATGTTGTTGTCATTAATAGAACATAAATCACGAGTCCAGACGTCCTGACTAAAGTTACTGTAGTTATTAGTGTTTCTGAAGCTTCTGCTCTGTCTACACGCAGGCAGGCTGCTGCTCAGAGTGGAGTGTGAGCGCTGCTGGGACACGGGCGATCAGAGCAGATTCAGGGGCTGGGGCACCCTAATAAAAATTCTGTGAAAAATTTAAATCAAAACCTGTATATGAACTTATGCTAAAATGTATTTCAGTAATAATAAAACTAATCTTTTTTAACGTTGTAATCATATAATCAACATCTAAAATACATCAGAAAACAAGAAATTACAGATGATTTGCTTAAAATTTCCTGGGGGGAAGCCCCCAGACCCTCTGCTTCATAGGATACAATTAAAAAAGAAAATACAAATTTAAAACATACAAACAAAAACGAAAAATGGGCCAGTCTTGGCCATTAAACTCCCGGCGATATTATCGTTTCATGTCCGTCCGCGTCCGCATCCGCAGATTGGCTGTGTGACCGCGATAACTCAAAAACAAAATGGCGGATCACTTTAAAACTTTGCTGATACTTAGACCCTATAAGGACGCCGAACTGTATCGATTTGGGTACATCTGCGATGAATAGTAATTAAGTGATTAATTAATTAAGGATTCAATTTGTAAATGCAATAACTCAGGAAGTTTTTGCC
>JAVQKG010122316.1:0-17075 GCA_036025885.1 Hypseleotris bucephala | reverse complement strand
ATAATGTAAAGAAAATTATGCTTATTTAGACAAAGGACAAACAAATATCTTCCTAGAGAGCAGTTTGTCAGGTTTGTGTTTAATGAGTTAAAAGTCAAAATGATAATAGCAGATGTGGTTTAAAGAATGAAGAAAACAGAAGAATATGTAAAATAATTGAGTTAAACGTGTTTCCAGATGTTGCAGGTGTTTTCCACTTCTCTCAACAGAAAACAGATTACCAGACGACTGGGGGACAAGGTAAAACCATCTCATGGACCTATGGGCTATGAATATTAATAAAATGTAACTAAAATATTTTTTAAATTAAAAAACAGAGTAAAAAGCTACTTTGTCCTGCAAGGAGAGTCACCAGCTTCTATATATTATAATATTAAGACATTTGGTCATTGGTGTGAAAGGATTGGCATCTCAGGAATGTTTTAGCATTATAGAGGTAATAAATTAAACAATGCAATAAGTAAAACAAATAAGAAAAGACCATATTGAAGCCTCTGTACATGTATTTCATAATTCATTTATTTAAAAAAATTAAAATAAAGTGCTTTTTATGTACATTATAATAAAAACAACAGTCACAACCTCAATGATACAAAAAATACAATTCACAATGTTATTTTTACACAATTAAAAGAAAAAAAATCATGCAGGCAAGACCACATTTGTCTAATAGTTTTTCAGTCAACTATAAGCTTATGGTTTTTTTTTCTGAGGCAAAGCGGTTGGTTCATGTTTTTAGGGTTACAGCTGTGCTTACATCTGAATCATGTAGCAGCACAGCTTATGTATGGAGTTATTTGTGCTGTTTCTTTGTGGCATTAAATTAAAATAATGGTAATAATAAAAATGATGTCAGCATGATTTGCCTACTTTAACCACTGTAAGAAGATGGACTGTCTGTTGTAGTACATTCATATTGAGCACAGTATGAGCCTTAATTAGGAGCTACTGAAAATAAAGCAATTCAATTATCAGTTTGCTTTCTAAATAAAAAGCATGTCATCAATAAATAGCACTATCTATAACATTATTTAACCTTTTGGTATTTGTCACTATTAAGGTCCAAAGGTAGTTTAAGTATGTCTTTGAATGCACCATTATATCAGTTGTTGAAAATACTGAAGACTCACAGGTGTATTTCCTATGTGGTCCAAAAACAGAAAGCAGCAAAGAGGCAGCGTCATGAGGCAGCTCTACACAGTAACATGGGTGAGGCTGTACATCTGTTGACCCGTCTTGTATTATGTTTTGGGCTTAGGTCTGGCCCCGAAGGGCTACAATCACCATATGTATGTTGGCGAGGTCGCTGTGAGGAGGTGGACATGTGGCACACGCCTAAAGGCAGAACAACTGTTTTTTCTAAAGGCAATTGGAAGAAAAAATGTTTTGAAGGTCATTGCTTAGCATTCTAAAGCAGGAAATTGGGAGTATCATAAGTTAAATTATGCTGTCCCAAGACAAATTTTATTGATTTTGCAACATTCATCTTCTCTTAGTGGCCATGTGCATTTGGACTTCTACAATTATGTTCATTAGACAGTGGATGACACTTGGATAACACAGTCAACCTGTCACTCTAGGGGCAATTTAAAGTATCCCTATCTTTAGTCCCGCTTTAGGATGAAAGGATGACCACATGCTGAACTGCAGTGTGCTTGGAGATGTGCAGAGTTGTGCAAGAGGAAAAAAATGCAAGTTGAAGTAGGCAATAAAGCACGATGGAATAAAAACAAATCAGCAGTGTTCACTCTAGTTTCAAGACTATCTCTACAACACATCTTGCACGAGGTCCCTTAAAACACGCAATATTAAGCACATATACTGTATATACACAATTTTAAAAAATCTAGAAAAAAACACTGAGAATGCTGTGCAATTACTTGGTCATCTTGTAGCAGTTACATAGCATGTCACAATCTGCTCAGTGTAAGAATTGCAAAATACTTTTAATAAGTACAGCATACATTATTTACTATGCTGTTGGATTTTCTGACTTGAACTGGTGATGTTTTTCATAGACATATGGTGCCACCTTGTCTTAGTGGTCACCATTTTTTATGCTTAAGCAGAAATACTGACTTGTTACATCTTTGGAAAGACCTACTTAAAAGGGCCATATTATGCATTTCCCTCCCCAATAGTAAACGTGGACACTTTTAGAATAGCCAAACGCTTTGGGACCTAAAAAACTTTATTTCTTGAAAATATATTTTTGGTGGCTGTTGTTTAGAAACTTTTATATTTAACGCCCTTTTTCTCCTTGTAGACTACACCCCCTTTGCTACTATGGCCAATCCAAACTATGTATTTTGAAAACGTTATAACAAGCTAGAAATGTATCATAACATAGCCCCTTTAAGTCTTAAAGGTCTAGGGTGTGGTGTGAGAGTGAATGGCTGCACTGGTCCCAGTAAGAATTTTGATTTGAAGGAATTACTGTATTTCCACAGCAGCCAGACACGCTTTGCTTATTCAGTAGTTGTTTGAATTTCATTTTTGTTGAAATGTGCAAAAGCGGACACCCTGATAGTTTGTGCTTTTCACATTAGGCTGATGTTTAGACTGACTAAGCACAGTGAATGCCATCTACAGAAATGTAAAACCTGGGGGAGTATATTGAGCTAATATAGAGCTCTGTGCATCTATATACGACTAACAGTGCATCTGCAGTCTGGACAAGAGACCACAAAAATATTATTGTTAAACACAGCGGCAGTTAAAACATGTTTTTTTTCTTTGACCTTTTCACTGAGCTTGTAAGCATTAGAGAGCAAACAGATGACTTCAATATATTGTTAGTGCTGGTCAAACTCTACTTGTATAATTGACTAGCAACACTAAAAAGTCAGTTATGTTTTTTTTCTCTCTCATCTGAAAACCATATGATCACGCCATACAGTCAAGTCTTTTGGCCCTTTTTCAACATGTCCATATTTTTACCCATCATCAGAGTCTGTTATTGTGTTAGAAGTTATAACAGTCTAGAAAGTCCCCATGCACTTCACATTTGCTTATTTTTTATTATTAGTGCTGCGGTTCTTCAGTGAAACTCAATGTGCTCTTTAACACAGAGTAATGTTAAAACAATTTGTGTTACAATGGAAGTGATTTTAACAGAACGGATGGCACTATTGCATTTAGAGATAAGACAATCAAGAGTATTTTTGGCACTTGGCATGTGATGAAATCAGTGCTGTCCTGATGGTGGTGTCCCCCTTTTTCCTTGGCGTGTGAAATGATCGCATCATTTCTTTTCTTCCATTGAGCCAGAGAGGAGTCATTCTTGCGGATTGTTGCATGTAAAATCAACCTAACCTCCAAAACAACAGCTTACATTCAGCAAACACATGTCAGTAGGTCCTTGGGGTTTATTTAAGTCTTTAGTTTTTTGGACCAGCAGTCACTGACATGTTGAAACTTTCAGTCCTTTGCATTTTCTCCCATGGGTTGAAATGTCTCTCAAACAAACATGTCTTTTATATCTCTATAGTTCCATAGTTACAATATGTGCACTTAACTTTCTTCCAATAATAAGATGGATGATGACAAATATGCAATGAATTCATTAAAAAGTACTCCTAAACCTGAACTTTCTCAGTAAATGACTTCCTCTGAAGCACTGAAGTATCTGTAAAATAGCAGAGGTGAAGAGGCTCTACTGAGCATGTGCAGTGACCTGGGTAACCGTGGAAACAACTCAAGAGATTATCTGCTGTGTAGAGAACAAAGTTATTTAATGACACCAGAAGACACTTTGAGCTTCTTCCACCTTGCTGTCCATTTATACATTCACATTCACCATCAGTGGCTGTGACAAGAAGACAATCAAACTTGTCTTGCTGCATCTTTTTCTGTACCCCGGACCAACTGCTGGCTTTGGAGTGAAAATGATTTGAAACAAAATGACCTCCGCGATGATCACAGAACAAGGATGGCTAAAATAAAACATATGCTGTGACATAGGAGTGTGTCAGCTTTTCCTCCCCATGCTCATTTGGCCCGTATCCCCTGCTGTAGATACCCATAGCTGGCATCTTGAAGTGAACAGTGCTCTCTCAGACAATGGAGTCTTTGATCTCCGAGCCTAGCCTTACTCGCGGTCGCGGGCAGGTCGGCGAGTATTCAACGTGGCTCTCCTTTGCGTTGAGCGGCCGCCGGTCAGATGCCTCCGAGAAGCTCTTGCTGTTGTCCGGTGAAGACTCGTGCGTGGGCGTGCTGCAGATGTAGTTGTCATTTAACGTCTGGTAGCCCTTGTGATCAGAAGTAGACACAGGAATAGTGTTGCCGTTAAGTGGTAAACTCTCGGTGGGTTTGCCTACTATCCTGGGCTTCTTTTGCTGCATGTTGGGGCACTCTCCCTGCTTTAGCATTGACTTCATGTGGTCTCGGTTTCTGTAAATGACAAAAAGCGAAAACACGACCAAAGAAAAGGCCAGAAGGGCGCACACCACTATGAGCTCGTTCCAGTATGTTTTGGTGTGGACTTGCTCAGAGCGGGATTGACCAGGAAGGATGATAGTCTCCTCTTGCTCGACATGTGGCGTCCTTGAGTGGCCAATCAGAGTGGTGCTCTCCTGGCGCGGTTCAGCTCTCACACAGTAATTAGCCAACAGCTGCCGAAAACCTTCCTCCTCGGACCAGCACTCGTACGTCTCTATCTTGTCGGCTTGAGCCACGACCACAAGGTTTCCCTCTGGGGTTGCATACAAGAACTGGCTGGCACTGTCGCTGTAATGCCACTTCCTACGCGCCAAATTGGAGCGCAGCTTACACGGCAGGACGCGAAATGTGTTGGCTGGGATTGTGACGAACTGGCAGCGACCACCTGAGGAAAGAAACATTTATAAAAAATAAGGAATAGAATACAAGACTGCTATTTATATAATGCTTTAGTGGGTTTAGGCATAGTTTTTTTTTTATTTATCCTCTGTTTCCTGGCTCCAGTATGTTGCATTATGTTCACACATCACCTACAACTACACGCACTGTAATTAAAGATTAGAGTGCTCGAATCACACACTCACGAGAAGCTGCTGGTCTGGCAGATCTGACACTGGGGAGCGTCTTGTTACAAATGGCTGAAGTATCGGCCTCCTCCACGTCTTGCTGCCAGTGGCTAAGAAAAGACAACAAACAAAAATGTCAGCAGGCTAATAAGAGGCACACGTTGCATGAATAGGCATCTGAAGTCTTTCATTTAATAGTCATGAGTATAGCTGTCTTTGTGACCAAAACTATAATGTTGTGTCAGAAACTACCGATTTACACACATGACAAAGAGCGTTACTTAAAGATAAGTATAGGTTTGCTTAAAACAAACATTTCTATTTATGCATATTAAAGCTGTGGTTTCCAAAAATACAAAAATGTAAAATAAATAAATAAATAAAAGAAATGCTGAAAATTGACCACCTAATCATGTTTGATAATGTAATAGGACCGAAGTAAAACTCATCTACCATTGGTCAAAGTGGTGACCCAAAAACCCTGATTTTATGTGTAGAGGCCAGAGGAGTGAGTGATATAAAAATTATTATGTCAGAATATCTACTTGATGTCCTAGAACAGGGTCTGATAATATACAGTATACCTAAAGCCATAGTTATCTAGCACTGTCAGGTAATTTGTGAATGTAAGTTATCACCTCTCAGGCGGAGCCATCCTGACGTCCCGACAAAGCCGCCCTGTCCAGGCGCAGTAGGGGTCTCGGGACAACACACACTCCCCACAGCTCACATAGTTGGAGCAGTTGGCCACTGGGACCTCCACAAGGCCCGAATAAGATGAAACAAACAAAAGACCCTGCACAGGAAACAAAACAATTCACAAAATAAATAAAAGACAGCACTCCATACCCAAATAACTAGTGTAAATACCTCAAGCTACACACAGTCTAACTTTAGCCAGCTGCTCTGCTATCTGAAACCAGCAGTGTAATTTGATTATAAGACACATACGGCAACCACATTGATGATGTCAGTGGCTGTCGTGAAGCAAGGCCAGATCTTTTTTTTTTTTTTTTAACTATACTCTCTAATTGCAAAGACATCTACTAATGCATTATACCTGCAGTTATGGTCAAACTAAAACAAATACAATACTCTTTCCAGTAAGGCAGTCTATATTTAGCACTCAAGCAGTATATTAAACAGACTTCACGAAAACTGTCTTAGCCTTTCATATCCCTATTTGGAGCTAAGAATATACTTGCAAAAGAAGCCTGGACTTTATTAGTGTTACATAATCATAGATAAGATGAGTTTGGGTGCACGACAGAGGCAGAGACCATTACATAATAAAAAAAGTAAGGTAATGAAATTTAGATCTGGGTAAAATGCCAGAGTGGGTCATAAACTCTATTCCAGATGGGACTTTCAGATACTGCTAAAAGGCTCTTTAAGAGAAGACACTTTAAAGCTGCTTTTTACTTTGATAACTACACCATACCAATGTTTCTATTTGCATGTTAATGACCACATAGCTTACTCTTTGCGGATCAAGTTCAATATGCTGAACAGGCTGTGGCTCAGCAAACAGAACCATCTCTTCAATGATATGCATCTTATCATTGACATTTATGGCTTTATGGAGCTTTCCATCATCTAGAAACAACAGGTTTTAATTAGACATACTGGTGATGACAACAGTAAGTTTGTAATTGTGTAAAAATAATATGCGTACCAGTTCCAATAAAGAGGACATCATAAGCCCTCTCCATGCCTTGGATCTTGTGCACAGCGATCTGCGTGTATCGTACATTGCGTTTGAGCAGCAGAGGAGAACTGCGGATCACGCTGTCCATAAGGAAATGGTCCTTGACAAAGTTAAGTACTTTGTCAGGCATGTGTAGGGACGACTGGATCCCCATTTGCCTGGCATGGTTGGTTACACACTGAGTAGATAGAAATCAGAGGTGGAAAATATTCAGTTTATACTCATCAAAGCAAAAGAAAATAAGTGCATAATGCAGGGAAAATGGATACTGACTGCCCCAGGTCGAGGTTCGGGTACAGGATGGTTGTAAGTGTACCACTGTTGAGTTTCTCTGTTGACTTCTCTGTAGCGTCCACTGAAGGCTCTTTCCACTTGGGCCATAGTAAAAGCACACACCGCTGAGCTGCCTGATGCACCCTTATACCTAAGCAGAGCGCAACAATGTTAGCATGGAGTTAGTTTTGATTACATGAATTCATTTGTTCATTGTTTCATTCCTCTTACTCATTCTACAGTTTGGGGCAGTTAGATATACACAGACAATTCACTCTCACCTTCATTATAATGTGCAATTTAGAGTCACCAATTATTTGACATGCATTTCTTTGAACAGTAGGAGGGAAGCTAGTGGAGAAAATGCACAGTAACACAGAATGGACATGCAGACTACACCCCCCAAAAAAGGCTCAGCGCAAATATTAAATCCACAACCCATTCTATAAAGCTTTTTTTTAATTTTATTTTATTTTTTTTTTACAATGCAGCCAAGTCTCACATTACGCCATTTGTAAAGTTTAAAATATTCCCACAATAAAACTTTTATATAGTTAATATATTAACAACATGCTAGTTATCTGAGCCTGAGTGTGTTTAAGGTCATTTAAGCTGTTCTATATTGAAAGCCAAAGAAAGGTCCCATTTATGAGACCAGGTAAGAAATAAAACAGGCTGTGCACTATTACGGTAGTTTCTTCTTCTGTGAAAGTAGATTAACCTCTTTCCCAGTGAGATATTTTTTGCTGTATGTGCTCGTGTATGCCGGGTTGAACTCTGCATTTTAGCACACGCCATAACAGTGCTATAAATCAAATCCAATAAAATGCATTGAGTGTGGCTGATGTTAAGTGCTAGGGACACATGCACATGCTTTCTTACCACTGGGATGTGAAGACGCCATAAAAGACAGTGCTCTCCCAGCTGTCCCCTGTGGGTTTCAGAACAAACATGTCTTGGATAATGTTGAAGGGAAAGCCATCATCAGGGAGAGAGCACAGGAGCTGAGCTTTTAGGAAGGTGGTCCACTTCTTCTGCAGCACACGTTCGCCACCTTTATCGCCCTGCAAAACAAATACAAGCAGCAATATGAGTGCAATGAATTCAGAATAAGGAGTGAGATTAGAAATTAGATTTTATGTGAATATATACAGTAATATATGCTGTAACATTCCATGATTAAAATGGTCCAGACAGTAAGCAGCCTTCGACTTTTACTCCAAACATAAATAAAGTATACACAATTATTTTATTTCAGTAACAGCCAGCCTATAAAATGTTACTCTGTGCTTCTGTGCTGCAATTACTTTCCTTAACAATAGAGGGCACTCAGCGGGATCTTTTCATTTGTCTTTTTACTAATGAAAATAATGTGGTTGTCATTCCTTTGCCAAGTCAGTCACTTTATAAGCAGCCACTCCCCACAAAAACAGTTGTCAGACATCGATGACTAAAATGCTTGTGAGAAAAAAAACAATCTCCTTAAATGTGTTGCATCACACAAAAATTGGATCATCAGCTGCAGAGATGGTCGAGGAGGAGGAACAAGACCAAAACAAGTTGTCTCGCCTAACCTCTGGATAATACCCTGCTTCATATCCAAAAAGCATGAAATACTCCTCCATGATATAACAGGCACAAGGAGGGAACCACAGTGGAGCAGATAATAAAATGCAAACGAGTGCTTCCTCCCCTGAGTGTTGTTCACAAAGCATCATCTGGCACAGTCTCCGGGGACCGATGCAGGGTCTGGAAGCCAATTACAGCCTATGGTAGTGGCCTGTCCACAACATAATGAAGGGAGCACATTCTTGCTCTCTCAGCTGTCCAGTCCTGTTGTTGCCGTGCTCCGCTGCACAGCTTGTACTCTCAAACCCAGCGACCACTCCCCCAATAGCTAAGCTGCCCCCTTCAAAATATGCCATGTTTTGTTACAGTTTCAGCCTAATATCAGACTTTCCAGAGGGTATTTTATGCTCTTTTCCATGTTTCCATGTTTTTTTTGTTCCTTTATAGATTGGCATTTCACATTTTACAATTTAAGAAATACAATATTTATTGACAACTGGGATGGAACACTATAATAAAATCATTTATCGCAATAAAAACACTGGCTTAATCTCTCCATGCTATAATTATCTTCACTTCAGCGTCATATGGACCTAATTGTAAATATGTCATTTATTTAAAAGGAGGTTATGGAGGCTATGCAGTTTTTTGTAGCCTACAATCAAATGTACTATTGTGATTCCAGTATTTAAAGGTCTATTTTCAAAGCTTGTTGTTGTTAATTGTCGTAACGTTATTGTTAATGGCAATTATTATGGCCAAGATAATCGTGACAAAAAAACAGCTCTAGAGAAAATCAGAGCCTCAGCATACAGGACCCAGCGCCTAACATATAACTATACAAACATGCACAAATACGACTGTTTCACAAGAGGGAACACTATTATAATAGAAGAAAAGTTAAAAAAGCCGACTTTACTTAATAGATCCCCTTTAAATGGTTGCATTCTTGTTGGCTTTGTTTCTAACTGTTGAAAAATAGCTAATTAGAACTAAACAGAAGTGGTGCCATATACTGTAATGTTCATAATGATACGCCCGCTCACTTCAATCCCCTCAGAGTGCACACACCTGAAAAAACAAAAGAAAAGAGGAGTAGCAAAAAGGCAGGGGTAGATAGGCCAGGGCAAAGAAAACATCTCAGGAGCCAAATCACAAAACAGTAGTTAAAGCATCATTGAAAACAACAAGAGACTGATTTATCATCTTTCACATGAAACAAACCTAGGTTAAGAAAATGTCTGTCCAGATGAAATAACACATTCAAACTGTCACAAATATTAATATTGAAACTACATATAAACACATTCAACATTATGCCTGAGAGGAAAGAGGGCGTTACTGCTTTTCGTCAGTTCACAAAACTAATACTGAATTCACAAATAGGGAGGGGTCTTCATACCTGTGCCCTGTTACCTAATCTCTACTCACTATAGCCTGATAGGAAATTGAAATAGCACATAGCAGTTCATACTGTATTTGGCATGTTTTCTAAACTTTGTTTGTAGTTTGTTAACTTGGCTTTTCCAGGCTTTGAGTATCATTTTATTTATTATCTGTATCATTCACTCATGTTTGAGTAATTTTTCATGCTGAGGCGTTGACTTCTCCAGCAGCTGAAAAAACACCTTTGTAGATAGGTGAAGAAGCCTCCACTCTGCTCCAGACTGTATCCAATGGGTGTAGTAGTAAAGTCAGGGTGGCACACCAGGGAAAAGAGGGCCTTCGAGCTTTTTCAGTAAAGCAAAAGCAACAGGAGATGAAAAAGATGTTTTCAACAATTACTGCATTTTTAAAAAATACAAACAGCTAATTTAGAGGTAAACAAAGTGAAATAAAAAAGCTTGGTAAAAAGGAATAAGGTGTCCTCTTAAAAGCAACTAATCAATTCAGCATTTTGCCACAGTCAACAAAGCAACACACAAGAAACTGGTTTGTAAATGTGAAGGCTCTTTATCCACTAAATTATGCACTGGGGTCGGAACAACACCACCACCTGCAGCACTTGTCCACAGAGCAGCCACTATAGGACCTCAGTCCATGAAAAGGCACACTGCCACATACCAGGCACAAAAAGGAGCTCTATAGAGGAGCAAACGCCATTCTTCTGTCTCTATTGCACAGTTCATCTTCTGCAAGTTGCCTGCGTCTGTGTAGGCCTCTCTGTCATTGACTTCCATATATAGAAGCCAGGAGGTGCTTGACTGGCTTGAAGAAAGTGTCACAGGAGCGCACAGTGCCAAAGCCAGGCAGGAATAAGTCATTAAGCTGTCACTTAAGATTACATGCTGTCCCACTGATTTCCCACATTACCGCCTCTGTGAACAAGACGCTTCAGTCAGGACAAGGATGCTGTTTGCATGTGTACCAGGCCCATTCATACTCTTTTTAATTGATCTAATGACAGGTGAAAAGAAATCAGACTGTGGAGGTAATTAAATGAGACCAAATTAAACTATGAAGAATTTGGGAAAAGGAAATGTCCTAAGTGTGGCCCTGGGAACAGCCATAGCAAAGGAATGTACTGTATATGGTTTATGTT
Source organism: Hypseleotris bucephala (assembly GCA_036025885.1). Classification (NCBI taxonomy): domain Eukaryota; kingdom Metazoa; phylum Chordata; class Actinopteri; order Gobiiformes; family Eleotridae; genus Hypseleotris; species Hypseleotris bucephala. Next base: position 5,977 of record JAVQKG010122316.1, on the reverse strand, counting down.
CTGTTATGTGGTTTAGAATGAACAATTGTGTGTAAGAGATCATAGAACGGTGTATGGTTGTTAAACTTAGACTTTTTTTTTTCTTCAGTAAGAATTCAAATGAAGGTTAGCCAAAATATTACCTTGAGTTTGTTTATTGTTTTCCAACACTATTAATTTATTTGACTGTCAGCCATTGGACACTTCCACATTCTGAAATCTAACCCTCTTTGACAAAAGTTTGCACATTCCTGGTTTAAATCAAAAGTAAACTCTGTGCAGTGTGCGTGCTTGGCCAGCAATGGAAACAGGCCATACAGTGTAGTGGAAAAAAAGCATTTCATATAGCTGAGCAACACCCTTGAATACTAATAATGCCTGCTAAAGCTCAAAGCACTGGAGAAGAGGCTACGAGCTGTAGGGATGGATGAGTGCAGCTGACATTGTGAGGCAGATCGGAGGCGAGAGGAGATGACATTGCAGAGAAATACAAGTCAGGAAGGGAGGGGGTAAGGAGGGGCAAATGGAAAAATCTGTTGAAAACATGTTTGTATAGTAGCTGTAAAAACAGTGACATTGCTGGGGCATCCATACATGCATGACGTACAGATAAACACTAGTGAACGTGTCGCGACATGGGAGCGTCCTGCCTTTATTTGAGCTTATTGTATCAGGATTAAGGAGTGGAAACTTAAGCCCCACTCTGTCTGTAACTTTGAGCAAGGCCTTCTTACGTAATGACCTGAACCCAACCTCAGTCTTGTCTTACCTTACACACACGAGCAATCCTAGACACAATGGTGTTGTCGAAGAAGTCAAATTCTTTCCCTGCTTCGCTGAAGAAAAAGTAAATCTTGTCATCGTCTCCGACTGGGTTTCCGATGGGCTGACTCTCCTCGATGTATGCCGAGCCCACAAAGACGGGGTCTGTCAAAAACAACAAAACAGCTCTTTAAGATTGTCACTGAGTACCACTAGTATTAGACCCTACTATCTAACCTTATATTAACTATGTTAACGTAAGTAATAAAATAATGATAAATGCAGAAAGTGTGATCAAAAACAAAACATGAACTAAAACAAGAGGTGTACATTTAGTCTAAAAAGGACTAAACCAATAACTAATTCATATGTAAATCAAGTCCTAAACCGGTCTAAACTGGGCATAATGGGAGCAGTTACCTAAAGATCAAATGACAATAGTAGTCCTAATAGTGCATAAAATAAAGCGTACTGTTTTGATGTTCATGTGTGCCAAGTGATTGGAATGAACCTCCATAATCTGACAGAGTCTAAGCTGAGCGTAGCTAATGATCACTACAGTTTTAGGGCTTATCTGCTTCGTTGGGCACATAATGAAATATGTACAGTCATCTGATGGAGTACAGGCAGTTTACCTTGTAGCCATTTCAATGAGTTTTCTGTCTTTAGAGCTGCTGTCTGGCCCAAGCTCTTATAAATGACTGGTTCATTCCCCTGGAAGTTACTGACTGTGCCGGTGTACAATTCTCCATCTGAAAACAATAACATAGAAAACTGTAATTAAAATGTATTTTTCTAGTCAAATGCTATGAATGCTACTAAAGCTTATCTTGAGTGAAGGATTAGTCAAACCATTTCTCCCACTCAATTATCGACTAATTGCTTGTTAAGGCAGTGGAACACAAACAGCGAATGGCTATTTATCAAAAGAACATTGGATATAAACAACATGAGCAGACACATGATGACTCATTATAGAGACAAAGATACAAAGAAACATCAAAGGCTAGGAAGGCTAGAAGACAGCTGAGCTTATGTCCAGAGATTCAAAGAGGAAGCAACATACAGTAAAAATGTAGACATTCTTAAAGTATTATTAGTTTGCATACCGACAATGATGGCAGTGGATTTGTATTCTGGGTTAAACGGGCACCGACTGCGCCCATCTTCTGTCATCACCTCTCCAGCTCCATCTCGCTCCAGTGTGAAGGTGGTTGTGTTCTGGGAAGAGATCATTTACATTTAAACATTTAGAATGAAGAAAAAGATACTTACAATACTTCATTTTAGTTTTCATCCCCACTGCATATCCCCGAGCTCTTATCCCACTCAAAAACCTTTTTACTGTTGAAGGGAGTGAGTGTATCAATTATACACAATTATGTGGATAATATATAATGTCTCCCACACAAAATACACAAGACCACAGGACCAAATAATTATCAAAGTAAAAAAGAAAAACCATTGTGAATATTAAATACACAACCTTGATCTTAAAAAGGACAAGAAAAAATATTTTTTTTTAAATCCCATGGCCTTGCATGTTTAGTTATGTTTTTTTGTTTTTCAATGTTTCTGTTCTGTGTTTCAACTGTAGTCTGTGTTGTGGATTATTTAGCAGATCGTCTTGGCTCAAATGTCTTGTTATATAGCCTGTCAAACCCAGTAGGAGTGTTTTAATAAGAGCTATATAAATAAAGAATGTATTAATGTAAATATTACACATCTCCAAGGATGTCTGGTCAGTATGTATGTGCCACTTTAGAGTACAGTGACATATGTTAATTACTTTAAGCTTAATTAATCTTTATGACCACAATATGCCAGTCTGAGCCCTCATCCTATACACAACATTGTACATATGTAAGTAATATAGGCCTGTATTTAGTCTCCATAAGGGAGTGTGTAAACAAGACTTATGTCCTGATACCAAACAAGTTACACACAGCTCTGGACTATGTCAACATGCTGCAGTTCACTGATGAACGAAACACTAGGAATTTAAGTTCAAGGGTGTTCTGGTGTTCTGCCAAGACATCTTCCATCCATGTTGTTGTCTTAGTGTGACGCAACAAGACACTTAATGACATTTTTTGAGAAAAATCAACTATTAAGTATTAATAAATAAGTAGTGGTGTGCTGCTACATCAAATTGTACCTTCAGTAATTTATAGGGCCTTTATTTTTATGCATTGATTATTTATTTTATTTATAATTTTATTTATTATTTATTTTAAACTGTAGAGGTTTAGCATACTTCTCTGACTTCTGCCTATATATACAGTTTTTAAATTAAACTTTAAACTTTAACTATAACCTACAATGTTTATTTCCCCTTCAAATACTAGGAATTCAAGTTCATTGCCATGTGTTCCTGCCAAGACGTCTTCTATCCATGTTATTCTTTTTAGTGTGACGTCAAAGGGAAAAGTTTAATTTCTTCCTTTATGAGACAAGCTGTCGCCGGGCTCGATTGCCTCCTATCACTAAAATCAATGTCCTCCCACTGCTACCATCACTCCGAGTGCACTCCTCTGCTAAACAAACAGCTGCTTCCTCATTCAGGGCAAACCATGGAGGTGCTGTACCCCCTGTCATCCCGTCTGGCCTAAACGCATCAGCAGGATTTAGTTACGCTGGGACAGACAATAAGACATATAAGTAATATGACATGTGATTTGAACTATCCAAGTGTCTGAACCAACAGTGAATCATGTTTTTCTGTTTGTATGATACAGCTTTAAGTTCCCTTTGTTCACAGTGAGTTCTGGAAGTCATCCTGAGCCATGCATTGATTTTCAGAACATGGGCATTCAATAAACCTTTTAAAATGTTTGTCATATGGAAAATTTTGTAATAAAAGCGACTGGAGGCAAAAGTGGGGTTTGTGGTGAAGGATAGAGTATACAATAAAAAAAATATTTTGGTCATTACCGCCTCTGCAGGGACTTGTCCAGTAAAAGCCCAAAATTATTTTTATATGTACATTAAATAAACATACAATGTGAGGTACATAATATTTCCTAACCATGCTCTGACATTAACTTCATGTAGAAGAGTGGTTGTCATTTGTCATTTCCATCTTAATTTGCAATATTTTGTGATTTTGTGTGCTTAATTTTCAATTGAAAATGTATTAGTCTTGCCCCCATTTCAGGATTTACAACTTTCTGTTTACAAAAAGGGTCTATACTAACTAACCATATTTTATTGCCATATACCTGTTTCAAATGTGTTGCTGCCATTCAAAGCACTACTTTCCACATTAATTTTTTTTTACTTTATTTAAATTGCATTCAGGTGCAAAAACGACACATGAAAAGAATTATTTGTGTCTCTCCATCACCAAATTCCTGTGAATATATGAAGTCACAAAGTATCTGATGAGAAAAGTGTAGGAGTATCACTTACAATGTAGGCGCAGATGGGACTGAAGGCGTAGGTGCCACACACGTAGAGATGAGTACTGTTGAGCCGCAGCAGAATTTTGATATAGTTGAAGCAATCAGTCTGAGATAAGAAAACACATGCAGGGTGTAAGGCACTATGTAAATCAATACCTCTCTCTTATCTCATACCACACACACACTACAGTAAAGGACCTGTTGAATAGAGAAAGAAGAAACTAAATAAGAAACCCCAGCATCAGCATTTGCCCTGTGCTTCCAGACAGAGTTGTAGCAGAGCTTGTCGTCGCCCCGGGATACAACAGCTGGCATGACAACAAGGTAACAGACAGGCAGGACAAAAAGAGCAATACTTCGACCAGCCAGCTCTCCAGATGAAAAAAAACTAGGTACTGTGGTCTCATACTGGTTCTTTCTATTACAGTAAAGTGAGTTGGCTGCTTCTTACCTCCAGGTTCTTGCCTTTGAAGCTGCACTCCTCTCTCTTTCCAGCAGGAGTGTCCCATATCAGCTGAAGATGAAGAGGAATACTTGAATAAGTCATGTACAACTTGGAGTTTGGTTTAGTTCTGCTACATCTTAAGTATCCAGTTACTATATCCTATATATAAAGGTGGAGGTCGAATGTAATCTGATACTTTTAATAAAGTCAATACATATATATAATGTAAAGGTTTGAGATTTGTATGAATGATGTATCATTGGTATAGTCTTCAAGTTTCCTAAAACTAAAGTTAAAAATAAATATGCCTAAAAATGACTGGGTTCTATGATGTTAAGTACTCTGTAGAGGCGAGGCAAACTCCACTACTATTGGTCAAAGTGGCAACCCATAAAGTCTAACCTTATGTTGCGGTATGAGGCCAGGGGAGGGACTAAAGTAAAACAATAATTATGACAGATTATTGATTTTAGTCAAAGAACAAGGTCAAATAAAACATTTTATTTTTATTTTATTTTTATTATTCATATATTTTTTAAATTGAAAAATACAGACTACATCTTTAAACTCAGTAACAGAAGTAAATTTAATAATTAACTAACTAACTCAGCCAGGAAGTTGGCAATTAAATCCTCACCTGGTTCAAACAGTTATTGTTTCCTTGGCCAAGACAGATCCCATAACTTTATGTGTAAGTATGTTAGTGTGATTCGTTTTTGGTTGTGTTCAGGAAAGACGTCTTGCTATGTCTACAACAGTCTACCCCAGGGCAGGTGTGGCTACAGGGATTACCACCACCTGTTTACTTGGGCACATATTTTGAGAACCTCCACCTCCGCCAAGTATATCAAATAACTCAAAGTGGCTCTATCCTTGTTCTAGTATACATATTTTAACAGCTTAATTCTACAATGTTTCATTTATTTGCTCACATTCTTCTGCAGTTTGGTCTTGCTGATATCAGAGAGACTTAGTGCGAACAGTGCCTCTCTGGCCCCGACGTACAGCATGTCGTCTTCTTGGCTGAACAGTAACGTGGTGTAATTGAAGACTCCGGACGCAGAGAATCTTTTGGTTGACCTCTCTTTAGCATCTAAACAACAAAGAAAACACACAGTCAGGAGGCTATTAGCACACAGCCACAAAGTAGAACGAGCAAGAGACAGTGCATAATGTCTCCTACTGCTAGATGAAATGGTAGATTGAATTCTGTATGCATAATTTATATAGCCAATCAAATAAAACAGAACTAGTTTTGGGACAATGTGTAAAATGACCACTCCACCTATTTTTGCTGCTTTGTCCACACCTTATTGTGAGATGTGTTGCTGCTATCTAATTCAAAAAGGTATATCAGCTTCACCAACAGTAATATTGTTTTGAGTTT
>JAVQKG010122305.1:0-13777 GCA_036025885.1 Hypseleotris bucephala | reverse complement strand
TTTAATGTCATTAAAACACATACGACTACACAAAGTTACACACAAATCAAAAATATACACATACAAATACACAAAGTTACACACAAAACCTTTTACACACGTGTAAATAGTTTTGAAAGGATTTTCTCTCCATACAGCTAAGGTAAATCAGTCCAACTGGAAATATCTGCATTCAACTCCCTATGAACCTCTTTACACTGTTACAATTGAAAAAAATCTCAAATACAGACTAGAATGTGTTGAATAAATATAAATAGCCTATATTTTTTTTTCAGTGCATGTTTCCTATGTTCTTATTTAAAGGGAAGGAAAATAGAAATCATCACTGCTTTACAATTTGTTTAATATTATAAGAAGTAGTGTGTAGTAGAAATAAAGTGAGACTTTTTAATTGCCTTTTCTTTAGACCTAAATATAAGACGTTACCATCATCCGTGTATAGTCCGCTACAGTATCAGTCAACCTTGTGAATATTTTGTCCGTTACCAGTGTTGAGACAATAGACAAAGTGTGCATCACGATTGACTAACTTGTTTATCTTCTATTTATTTCTTTTAAAGGTCTTTGGTGACTGGAGCCAAACAGCAACTATGGGCCTCAGGCTGGGTACTATGTCTTTTGATGGTGGAAGAAAAGTGACTTGTAATAACAGAGTAGGACATGCAGACTAGAGAGACTGTTGGCTGTTACAGCATGTTTATCATTTTATTATACTTTATGTACATTTTTTAACATTTTATATTTCTGTGTGGAATTTGTGATTGACATATAGAAATGGACTGTAATCATTTTAATTATTAGTTTCATTTTAAGTTGAGCATTTTTTTAACCTTAACACCTGTGAAAAATATTTGTTAGGCGTAGGCTTATTTACTTCATAATTATGTAATTTGGATCTTGCTAGAGGGTTTGTTTTGTAATAGACAAGACTACAGCAATTGGTGCAGTTGTGTGTGCATTTGAGTTATTGTATATTTCAAAGACAATGTTTTGGGTACTACACATACTGTAATGCTAACATTGTGACAAGAGATGACAGTGCAGGGGATCAAAGAGGTGTGTGGAGTTAGCTGAGACATCCAAACTACCTCAGATAATTAGTGTACTCCAGAGAAACTAGACAACCCCGTGCGTCATTGCGCTTGGGATTAACGACGCACAGCCAGATGTGCGGATAATGGGTTATAAAGTTTACCTTCCAAATTTGGTCTTCTTAAAGTCCATCTCGTGTCGTGAGCGCGCTCTATCTACAAACTGCACGCCAGCAAGCGTCGTCTCTTCCTACGGATTCCCCATTCCGGATATCCCACCGACGCACGTCCAAACACATAAGTCCAGCAGCTGCAGGGAACCTGGGAATCAACTGTTTATAACGTGTTTTTAAAGATGGAACAACTAAAAGGGGTTGGTTTCTGCTCTGCTCCTACCTGTTAACACTTTTAGTACAGACTCGGAGATGTGTTCGCAGGATGGACTTCGGGACTGGGCTTATAACCCCTCCTCTCCCCCCTCCTCTTCCCCCGCTAATGGCTCATGATAAGGCAGCAACAAACAGCAGCCCCTCCCCACGACCACACACCGCACACGACCACTACTGCTCGCGTTTCATACTCAACTTCCTGCTAACAGTGAATGCAACTTCACTAAGGGCTCTACAGAAAGGTGTCACAAGGTCAAAGCGCGTGGTTTGATGGGGTCGAGCGACTGTGTGTCTCAGTTTGATGCACTTGACTTTTAGTTTAATGCTTCTCCTCACACGCCTGGACCTAACGGAAAATTAAACATTATCCAGCAACAACAGTTTCTCTCTACAGCTTATGCAAACACACATCATGTGCACTTTTTAGCTGTGTCTGTTCACAAACAAACCATTGCTTGGTTCGTTTTATGCAAATTATTTATGTGTATTTCTTTGTTGGTTATGGACCAGAGTTTTTGATCAACAATTAAGTATTTTTACAATAATAATTTTAAAAGGCCATGTCTGAAGCATGTAGGCCATTTGCTTTGTTTTTGTTTTTTCTCAAATGTAAGCTTTGTCATAAACTGTATCATTGCCCATTCGTGTTTGTCTTCAGATAGGCTAGTTGCCAAATAAAGGATGCATTTTTATGTCATAATATTCAATTAAGCCATGTTGTCTCATCATTATATAGATCTATTCAATAGTGATCCTACAACAGTATCTCATAAAATGAATAAAACATGAAAAGTGACATTGGAGCATAACACAATAAATGTGTACTATGTAGTCTGGAATTATATTATATTAATTACTAAAATTTATTTAGCATCCATGTTGCTATTTTTGGTGCATCTATATTTTTGCACTATCATGACCATATCCATTTGATCCAGTTTAACATTTAAAGCCCTTTTGCTTCTCAGGCCCCTTACATCTGTCGGTGTGCCTGTTCGTCATGTTTATTTGGACATGCTGTGTAAACCAGAGGTCAGTGTTTAGTGTGCCTCTGCATGTGCCCTGGAAATCTGTAGAAGACACACAATAAACTGGAGCAAAGGACACTTCGGACACACACGGACTGTAAAGGACCAAATACATGTAAAAGAAAAATGGGGGTTGGTGGGGGACTAAAATTATATTAGAATAACATTATTTGTGGTTGTATTGTTTTGAATTCAATCATGTTCATACTTGACTTGTTTGGACCTGACCCTGATATTTCTTTGAGGTTATAATGGACCACAGGTCTGACTCATGCACAAATTATACTCTACATAATTTACTCTGCTTCTAAAACACACCTACAAGAATTATGTGTTTTATGTTACAATGACAGCAGACATTATCATTAAAATGTATCTTTGCTGCACAGAAAAATGTGTGGGTAATGAAATTAACGTCTGTTATATGCTACTAGAACTGTACTGTAGATTAAACTGTTCTTGGACCATTTAAAAAAATATAAATACTTTTTGTAAAATATTTTAGCCTAACTTTTGTTAAACAAAAATCTAGTTTCCAACCTAATTTATTTGACTGCCATTACCATAAAGTGACGACAGAGAGCGCTTGATGTAAGCCTTCTAATCTCAGGCAATAATACATAGTTTTTTGCTTCAAAATAAAAGTTTGGTCAGAGCTAATTGAAAAAATAGCATCTTTAATTTTAATTCATTCTCCGGTGTAAGTCTGTAATTTGTTGATTTTGGAAAGTTTAGTTAGGCGAGTGTCCTGTCTCTTTAAATGTGCCACAGGCCCGCCTTTGGAGCATGCGCAGTGGAGCAGTGCAACAGCCTGGCTGAAAAACAACAACAATCCCACTCCACAGCAGCAGCAGCACAGGGCCAGAGCAGAGATGGACCCGTGAACACTCTCAGGCCCATATCACTGTACTAGTAAAACTCACAGCTGCTATTCACACCGGAGCCGTAAATGTCCATGGTGCCGGACCCATGAACCTGGCCAGTCAAAGCGGGGAGGCTGGCGGGAGCCAGCTCCTCTTCGCCAACTTTAACCAGGACAACACGTAAGTCGGGGCCGGGGAGAGGGTCTGCTGGCCTGTGCAATTCAGCTAACAGCGTTAGCTTTCGTTTGGGGCATGTCTAAGCATCTTTCCTAAGTGAAGACGCATAATCATAATATTGTAGGGCATAAATGATAGCAAAGATGTAAACATTTTAGCTACTCCACACAAATGGTGTATGTTTTATTGTATTTACGCTAGTAGCATAGCTTCTTGCTAACATTAAGCTGTGTGACTCATGCTAACTTCACCCAGAAAACACATCAAGCTACAGAGCGTAATGTAACTTTCTGTTTATGTGCTGAGAGATTTTCAGAACTAGCTAGAGATTCGTTTATTGACTGTGTCAATGTATTTATTTTTACAACCTCGCTGCTGCATTTAAACATTGTGGTGGGTACGCAACATGTACATTTCCTTGATCAGTGTAACTTATGGGAGGGGGAAGTCTTGTTTTTACTGCCTGAACCACAGAGGCACTGTGTGATGATTGCCAAACAGTTACAGTCGTGTGACAATGGGCAGTTACTTTGTGACTACATCCAATGAGACAAGTGAACTGTGTGTCAAGTCCTGTTATAGCCTCTGTCAACTTCAAGTAAATATTGTTTTAATAAGGCAGAATGAATGCTTCTCTTTGGGTTTGTTTTGACATTTTTCGTGTTCCCTGTAGGTCCTTAGCTGTTGGTACCAAATCTGGTTACAAGTTCTTCTCCCTGTCATCTGTGGACAAATTGGAGCAAATATATGAATGTAGTAAGTGCTGTTTCTTTTTTGGTAAATAGTTTAACACTTTTCCACTAGTACCCACTGCCATTCGGCTCAGTTCTACTTGGTTTTCACACTTGAAAATTAAGTGTTAACACCTGGGATCAGGTACTATTTAGTACCTGTTTCCCCTGATTCCAAATGAGTCAAGCTGATACTAAAACAGATTGCCTGCCACTTTGGCTGTTTTTTTAATGGAAAACCAATAGAGTAGTGTAGAGCCGAGTATGGCTGAGTAGGTACACTATGTTTAACAACAATAACAAATTTTAACCGCAATTAATGATTTTTGCACAGAAAATAATTGTAGGGGAAACACTGGTGCATGGTAAAATTACATAGTTACAATACAACATTTCATTCCTTCAATTATTTTTAAATCTAGATATTCCGAGTCTTCTTTTTTTAGCAGTTTTTCTTGCAGTAGATGTAGGACAATATGAGTGTCCTGACTTGTTTTGATTGTCACTGTTGTTGATTTATGTGCTTCCTGCAGCAGACACAGAGGATGTGTGTATTGTGGAGCGCCTGTTTTCAAGCAGCCTGGTGGCTATTGTCAGCCTTAAGGCTCCCAGAAAGCTCAAAGTCTGTCACTTTAAGAAGGGAACTGAGATATGCAACTACTCATATTCCAACACAATACTGGCAGTCAAACTCAATAGACAGGTACTATATCTATATACAGACATGTGCTTTGGTTTCTACTCTCGCCTATAGAAATGTCCCCGGTTGTACTCTTTTTATTTTTGTATTATTACTTTGCAGAGGCTTATAGTTTGTCTTGAAGAGTCACTTTACATTCACAACATCCGAGATATGAAAGTGCTGCACACTATCAGAGAAACCCCCCCAAATCCTTCAGGTGAGTGGGAAGAATGGAATATTTAGTTATCAAATATATTTGTGTTAATTATGTTATTTAGATAGATCTGCTTGTCCTTGTGTCATCAATCACTTTGTAAAGATCTATGTGCATTTTCCTTCTACAGGACTGTGTGCCCTTTCAATCAGCAATGATAACTGTTACTTGGCGTACCCAGGCAGTGCTACAATAGGTGAAGTTCAAGTGTTTGACACTGTCAACCTGGTAAGTGCACAAACCTTTGTATTTTCTGCATTTCCTCCTATGTTAGTCTCAATCAAGTTTCTAACTCTTTGGTTTATTGCTGGAATCGCTTTTATTTCTTCACAGCGAGCAGCTAATATGATTCCAGCTCATGATAGTCCACTAGCAGCTCTGGCTTTTGATTCCAGTGGAACAAAACTGGCCACAGCATCAGAAAAGGTAAAATAGTTCTTTGTGGAGATTTGTTTTAAATGTATTAATATACATTACTAAGCTTGATTTGTTTTTGATCCTTTAATTTTTATGACTTTCTTTTAGGGCACAGTTATCCGCGTCTTTTCAATCCCAGAGGGACAGAAGCTTTTTGAGTTTAGACGAGGAGTCAAAAGGTACAAGACTTAACATTACTAATGTTCTGATCTTGGCCATACTATGCTCTTCAGCAGTGCTTTGTATTGTAAATAAAAGAAATTGTCTTGTGTCTGTGCTCCAGGTGTGTGAGCATTTGTTCACTGGCGTTTAGTATGGAGGGCCTGTACTTGTCAGCCTCCAGCAACACAGAGACGGTCCACATTTTCAAATTAGAGACACAGAAGGAAAAATATGTGTATGTACTTCATACTGCCATCACCATTAAAATGTGGGGGTCTTTCTGAAATAACCAAAGCTTTGTGGCTGTGTTTAGGCCTACAGAAGAGCCCGCTACATGGGGAGGCTACCTTGGCAAAATGTTGATGGCATCTACAACCTACCTGCCTTCTCAGGTCACAGAGATGTTCACACAGGGCCGGGCCTTTGCCACTGTGCGCCTGCCTTTCTGTGGACACAAGAACATCTGCGCCTTAGCTGTGTGAGTGTACTTACAGATAAACCAATCAGATAATCTCATTTAATAAACAATGGGACCATTTTTGCCTGCTATTTCTCTATAGACTCTAACAGATTGTATTTTTAATTCAGGATTCAGAAGATCCCCAGGTTGCTAGTGGCAGCAGCAGATGGTTATTTGTATCTGTACAATCTGGACCCACAGGAAGGAGGGGAGTGTACACTAATGAAGCAGCACAGGTACCACATGATAAAACTGATAATGATGCTTGTTACTTACTTTAACAATCCAACTAGAAATCTGAATCTTTGACGTCTATGTACTTAGGTTAGATGGCAGCACTGAGCCGTCTAATGAGATCCTTGAACAGGGTTCACATGACCGCCCACTTGTGGCCCAAACCTACAGTGCAGCAGTCACTAAAGGTAATAAGACTTCACCTATAGGCTCTAGTCTCAAAATATTTCAATATATTGTTTTATGACCAGTTTGGATAATTCCTAAGACCTAATTCTGTTACAATGAAATTGTGCTTTTCCATTATCCTGATATATATCCCTGCCTGTCAAAATAAATGTATATGTTCCTGGTTCTCTACATTTAGTTTGACAACTTTTATTAAAGTAAGCTATTTTTTAGATCTTCTTGAGCTAAAAAATAGCTATAGTTTAGGTTTACTCATAAAGTCACTGTATTTCCTTGATTTATTTATTTTTTCTTCACTACTTCACCACTTGTCAGTGTATGGACTGTAATATTGCTCCTCTGTATTTATTGGATGATTCTAAATAATATTTACATTAATACACTGTTGGCATGTTTCTTGTTCTCTGCAAAAAACAAAAGTTTGTGCCTGCAACAAGTGTCATATCCAATGTGGGTTTTCTAGGTTACTGTGAGGAACAGGGGGCCGTAGGCGGGGCAGGGCTGGAGGAGGACCTGAATGACCTGCGTCTGGATGAAGAGAACGAGCAGCCGCCACTCATCCTTGAAACTGACTGAGCAAAAGTACAGCTGTACCCACCAATCAGAGTGCTCCTCTGGTGCTGCTAAGAACATGTGACACGAGGGGGGTGGGCAGGATCTAAGACGGGGGTGTTTTTAAACGCTTAAAGAGCCTGTCTTATTTGTATGTGTGTTTGTCTGTCCAAGTACACGTCAATATTTGATTTCCTTAAATTTGTCCCCTTCATACGCTCCTTTATGTTTCCCCCGCTGCTTTGCATGTACATGTGCCAATTGCTAAAAATGTGAAAATGCTGTGAGTGTGAGCGTGTAAAAATATTTGATCAAAAACATGTAGCTGAAGTGTCTAAATTGAAGACACAAATTCACACAGACGCAAGCACTGTGTAAAAATGTACAAGTGATGTGAAAGTGCCTCTCTGCACCTGTGTCATTGGTAATTTTGTTTTCAAGAGGGAATCTCTGACCCAATAAAATCTGTTGCGTTTTCAGATCTTAATTGAGGGGTTGTTTGATATTTTTTGCATATACTCTATGTTCTATGCTCTATACACATTGATTTAAAATTGTGTGGGGGCATCTACAGTTTAGCCCAAGCATTTGGGATGAGTGGTGTCTATATGAAGTGTGTGTCTGTGCCACTGCCTTGCGTGGGTGTGTGTGTGTGTGTGTGCGCGCTGTGCATGTACATGAGCAAAACATCAAGCAATCTCCTACATCTCCTGCCCACCTTGATACTTCAGCCAGACTCAAGGTCAATGGTCCCACCTCCCTTCCCTTGACAGGCCCCCAGTCATTTGATGATTTGAACTCTTAATGTAAAGACCTTTATAAAATCTACTTAACCAGTCATAACCAATGATATGTCATGTACAGATGCATGGTGTGGTGATGTGGTAGTGTTCATACATCAAAGATATCTACGTCATCACTTACTGACAGACAGACCTGCTCCTCATTCTGCTGTACTTACTCTGTATATTACCACTGTATCATACTGTCAGCTGTGTTCAGGAGGTGAGTGCTTGGATCTAACAGGTGCAGGAGGCTGCATGTTCTCTCCAGTACTGTTAGTGTGATGCCACTGATGAGCATAATCTGTGGGATTTTGAGGGTCAGGTGTTTTCTAATGATTTTGTACAAAATGTGAATCATTCATGAAATAAATTCCATATTGATGTATTAAATGGGCACCTTGTGTTCATATGAGTTTTACACTTGTGGAAAGTGATTCAGCTGGGTTAAAGTTGTTGCTCAGAGGCGATCCATCCATGGCCTGAGAGTGTGTGGATGTAATATCTGCATGATCAGTGTATTAATAGGACGCACTTGCTCATAGTAAATCTGTGAAATTCAGTATATATTTTTATCCTTTCCCTATTGTGAGATTATTGATGCCTACAAGCATCTTTGTAAAAATAACAATAGCATGCACTGTGTGACTTGCTTATAATTTATTAAAACACTGCAGTAGAGAAACAGTACACACTGATGTAGCAGGAGCGACACTGGTGGGCTCTCTATTATTGATGTGAGGACACAGCTTTTCCCATTCAGCTCTTCAAAATAAAAGCACCACTGAGAAGAGACCATGGACACAGAGACAGAAGAAACACAGAGTACAAAGCTAACAGTATGTGATATTACTACAACAGTATTCTACTGGAGACCTTCTACATACTGTAGATACCATAGAGTGTAAAAGAGGGGGCTTATAATACATCTAGATACTGACAAACAAAAAAGATTGCAGGTGACAAGCTGAAATGGTCTGTGTACCAACTCTAAGACTAGTAGTTAAGACTATCTGTGATGTCTGTATTAAGACTTTCTAAAGACATTAAGACGTTGCGGACGCGCAAATGCAGCTCCTTGTGGTGCTCTGTCTGTCGGGCTGAGAGGGTGTGTCACTCTGTGAGACAGAAAAACAACATCACATTTAGAGTGTGATTTTTGGACTGACATGATTAATTACCAACCTGCTCCTGATGAGTGTATATTGGAGGTGGTCTAGTCACCCTGTCCTCCACTGGCCGGTTTAGTGACTTGGACGATCTCCACTGAGGTGAAGCCCTTATTTGCAGAGGCTCGATTCCTGGTCCTCAGTTTATTTAGAGCCATTTCAGCCATTTCAGCTCTCTCCTCTGCATCGTCCAGCTCATGGACAGTCTTCCTGTATTTGGACAGGCTGCAGTTGGCTTGCTCCTCCTATAGACCCAATGACCATAGAGACATAGTATTTGTATGTAGAAAGTATATGTACCACTAGATCAATGGTAAATAAAAAAACAGTTACATTATCTATTGGTACTTACAGCCTCCTCTATCTGCCGTTTGTAGGACTTGAGCTTGTTCTGGAGTTTCTCCACCAGCTCCTGCATGCGCTGGTTGGTCTTGTGGTCCTCCTCCGTCTGAAAGATCAGCTCTTTGAGCCGACGCTCACCTTTTCGCAAGTTTTTAACTGTTTCGGCATGACGCTTCTGCTCCTGGTCCAACTCATTCTCCAACTCCTTAATCTAAAAAACAGAACTAAATGCTTAGAAATTGTACATTTGTATAAATGATATTAGTTAAGATAGCTGAATATTGTGCTCCCCTTACCCTGGTCTCCAGTTTCTGGATGGTGCGTTTGCCTGCCTTCAGACCCTGCTGCTCGGCCTCCTCTAGTTTGAGAGTGAGGTCTCTGAGGGCCTGCTCCTGGTTCTTCTTCACCTTCTCCAGGTGAGAGCTGCGGTCCTGCTCCTGTCGCAGCTCCTCACACAGGCGCGTCGCCTACATTCACATGGACATGTAAGAGAGAGCTCAGAATAACATTTTACTCAAGGATAGTAAATGGTTGCTGAGTGTGTTTAAATTTAGATTTTGATTGGTCAGCTGACTCACATCAGTCACAGCTTTCTTAGCTCTCTCATCAGCAGCTCTGAACTCAGAGATGAGCTCTTCGTTCTCAGTGGACAGTTTGGTGAGGTCTGCCTCCAGTTTCCTCTTCAGTACAGTCAGACTTCGGTTCTAATGTGAAATAGATTTATTTCTTATTATTCTTTCTTATTCATTCTTTCTTATTATACTCATCATTCATCCATAACGTGTCTGTACACACCAGCATACTGATCTCAGAGAACCTCTCAGTGGTGTCCACCAGCTCCTGTTCGATCAGTTTACGAGCTCTCTCTGAGGCCTCCAGACCTCCTCTGAGCTCCTCCATCTCAGCCTGCATCAGACACACGCGCCGCTCCTGGAGACTGTACTTCTCCCTCAGCTCGTCATGGAGACGGGCGTCCTCATCCATCTGCACCTGCAGGTCCTGCACAAGCACACATATGCACGCACACACACACATACAATGGTCAGACTTTACATACTTCAGATCAAACCCTTTTTACAGGTCTAATTCAAACATTTGTGTTGTCATAAATAACACATTAAACATGCACTTAAATGCATTTAATTTAAATAAGAAAATTTTATGCTCTATATGTAATTTTAGGGGTAGACTAATCTTTGCTTCCTGCTCTAATAACCGTCTTACTTTGATCTGCTGCTGAAGCTTCTTGAGTGTTTTGACTAGCTCTGCGTTGTTCCTGTTTGCGTGCTCCAACTGAATCTCCATCTCATTCAAGTCAGACTCCATCTTCTTCTTCATCCTCAGAGCCTCAGCGCGACCTTTGGCCTCTGCCTCCAGGCTGGCTTGGAGTGACTCAACAGCACGAGCATGGTTCTTTCTAAACATAAGCGTCTGAATTTAATATGGTATTAATATAACAGTATAAAGATGACCTCTCTTCTACAGTGTGTTCTGACCTGGTCATCTCAAACTCCTCCTCCTTCTCGTGGATCCTGCGGTCGATGTCGGCCTTGACCTGTGCCAGCTCCAGCTGCACACGCACCAGTTTACCTTCCTCCACCTGATTCAAACCACAATACAAGCATTATGTCATTGATTTACATTACTGATTCTTGATTTTCCGTACCTCAAGAGAAGCCTCTGTCTCCTCTAGAGCCATCTGAAGCTCCTCTTTCTCCACTTCCAGTTTCTTTTTGGCCTTCTGCAGCTCGTGGACACTTCTGCCTCCTTCCCCGAGCTGGTCCACCAACTCCTTTATCTCCTCTGTGTGAAATCACGGCCCTTATGTTATGTACTTTTACAGTTTTAAATTCAGTTTTCTGCTGCTTACCTTTATTCTGTACGTACCTGAGAGGCCCTTGTTGTCCTTGCGTATAGTCTCCATCTGGTCCAGGCTCTCCTCGTAGGCGGTCTTCAGTTTGTAGAGCTCGGTCATGTACGAGCGACTCTCCTTCTGACTCGTCTCCAACTCCAGCTGCAGCTCCTCGTTCTTCTGGCTCCACTCGGCGGCCATCTTGTCGAAAGCGCGCTGTTTCTTATCCAGAGCGGCCGCTGCTGCATTTGACTATAAGCACAGAGAGTTTACTGTTTATTCTTTTTTAAGTTTTGTGTATGGCCTATGTAGGTTTACCTTCTCTAAGTCTATGGTGAGGTCCTCCACTTCTCCCTGCAGCCTTTGCTTCACCTTTTCAAGGCTGGCTGCTCTGGCTTGGGCCGCTTCAGCTGTCTCCTCAGCCTCCTGTAGACGCACTGCAAGTTTACGCCTAAAAGCAGAAAAAAGAATTAACAAAATCATATACATTTTACTAGGGATGCACTGAAAATTCTCGACCAATAAGAGAGTGCAGCAAACATCTGTTATCCTGACTATGATTCAGATCAAAATCTAATCATTTGCTCCTAGTTGCCTGTAAATTCCTGACCTTCCCTGAAAATTGTATCCAAATCCGTGAAGTAGTTTTTGGGTAAAGTCGCTACCAAAAGCATTACCTTCTTGGCCGGTGGTAATAACAGTAAAAATATGATATCAATTCCAGTACTGAAATCTTGTATACATGCTCTGGAAGGCTATATTTGCTATGTTTAACATTCATTTCTTAATCCATATCTAGGGTGATAATACTGCATGTTACAATTTAGTAGTTTAAAGTTTCTTTGTCTTTGACCCTACTTGGTTTCCTCCAGCTCCTCAGTGCGGTGGATAGCGTCAGTCTCATATTTGGTTCTCCAGGAGGTGACGTCAGCGTTGAGTTTGGACACCAGTCTCTGCAGCTCCCCTCGGCCCTCGGACTCCTCTTCTAACTGTTCCTTCAGAAGAGCCAGGTCATGGCGGGCGTTGGCCAGGCCTATCACTGCAGTGTTACGAGCCTGCATATTAAGACATATCACATTAAAGCCGCAGTACCTAATATTTGTACTCTGAATTTGAGCTAAATTAATTACACAGTCCATACAGCATACCAGAAGTCATCTGAGTTTCAAATGAGTATTATAAGGGTTTTTGTTTTAGAACGAAGGGACACTTGTTTACATGAGCACTCTGAATGGTTGATACACTATTTATCAAGAACTAGAATCTATCAGGAATAATGTGAGGGAGCTGATGTTTTATTTAAAAATTTACAGTGTATTTACAATATAAACTTATTCTTCAGTTCAAAGGGGAAAAAAGTAAACTTTAGACCGCTGCTTAATATTGTGATACTTTCTGGTTTGTGTGAAGAAAGGGGACTGGGAAAGGGGAGTGCATCATTCAAACTTTTAAACTTTTTTTATTTTGTTTGTTTTTCCTGCACCAAATGATGTATTGTAACTTCACAACAGCAATGCTTCAATAGTGACTAAATGAGTGATTGTACCTTGCTCTCTTCGTCCACATGCCTTTTGAGCTCGTCGACTTGTAAGGTGAGTGTGGCCTTCAGCCGCGTCACCTGGGTCAGCTTACTCTGTGCATCCTCCAGCTCTCTGCTCAGATCGTTGTTCTCAGCTACAAGCAAAAAAAGAAAGAAAAACAAGCCCAAAGTCGCTTTTTTAGGTTATTGTAGCAATCCCTTGAAGAATATGTTTAAAAAATCCTTAAGAATAATCCTTAAATGGAGTATACAGAGTCTAAAACATGCCATTCGCCTTCTTTGTCTGTAAATATGCTCAGAAAGTCCTCAGGTGGCATTGGCGTTTAGCTTCATCTGGTTAAAATTGTGCAATAATTGTCAAATTTATGCACTTTCCACTATCCACCAATTGATCATAAATATTCAGCAGATTAATTGATTACCAAAATAATCGTTAGTTACAATCCTATTCAAGCAGTAGTGTACAGAGGGGTCATTTTGTACCAGTCAGATGTATTTTGGCAGTGTTGAGCTCCGTCTGAGTGCGCTCCATCTCAGCCAGGCGAGCGTTAGCCTCTGCCAGACTGTCCTCCAGCTTATGGCCGTGAGCATCAGAGTTTACCTGAAATACACACGCACACACACATACACACGCACACATACACACATGCACACACACACACACAAAAACAAAACAGTTAAAACCCCTACAACTATGATACTCTCTACCTATTGTCATGGATCAGCGACAAGCCACCTTCTAAAGCATCTTGTCATAAATTTATCATGGAGCATTTATTCTGTGGAATATTTAACCTGCTTTCTTCATCCTACAAAGAGCCTATTCTTAAGTATTTGTTCTCCTTATCTCCGCATCACTAAATCCACCCTTTATTTGTGCCGTATCATATGTGCAACTATAGTATATACAGACCTATGTTGTGGTGAGCTTCTTTTTAAACTTGTAAATAAATAAATAAATTT
>JAVQKG010122168.1:0-14377 GCA_036025885.1 Hypseleotris bucephala | reverse complement strand
CCACCACCTCCTCCGCCATAAGGCAGTTGGTGTTATAGCAGTTGACGCAGACGCATGGGGCGTTCCGCCGATATACATTTGCTGTCGTTTACGACAGCCTGGGTCTAGTTTATTTTAGGCACCGTGATACAAATACTGTATGTGACTGTGTTTTCTTATCTTTTCATGTTTCTCATCACCGTTGGCCTGTCTCCTACTCACACTGCCCCCTGGTGTCCCCTCCCCCTCCCCCTGCTCTGGTCTCTGTCTGTGGGCCTTTGACAGAGTGCTTCACAGAGCTCTGAGTTAATTAGGCTCTCACACGTCCAGGCAGGAGCAGGGCTGGACTAAACCACTGAGGACTGAAGTAGAGATGCACCGATCCAGCTTTTTCAATCCCGATACCGATCGCGATATCTGGGCTTTGTGGATCGACCCATAACCAATAACCCCAGATCAGAATCAGAATCAGAATCAGAACGGTTTTATTGCCATATGAGTGAACAGGTTCACAACATTAGGAAATTGCTACGGTACTTGGAGCAAACATAAAACAAATACTAAACATGCAATAAATAAGATAAAAACAAAACAAAATAAAATAGAGTAGAAAACGATAATACATGCATGTCTTTGGGCAGTAGGAGGAAGCTGGAGTGAACCCATGGTAACACAGGGAGGCATGCAGACTATATCCAGAGATATTGTAGTGGGGCGGCCAAAGAATTGAACCCACGATCTCCTTGCTGGGATGTGAAAGCACTAACCATTTTGCCACCATGCACCCCTTTACATTCATAACAAAAGAAACAAAAATCCCAGTTTGTTTTACCTGTACGTTCTGCTGCATCTTCTTCTTCTCATTGGTCAGCTGCACACCTCTCTCCTCCTCTTCGACCAATCGCGACTCGAGTTCGCTCAGCACTTCCTCCAGTTCCTGTTTCCTGCTCGCCAGTCTCGCCCTCATCTCTTCAGCCTCAGCAAACAGCTCCGCCTCGGCCTGAAGCTGGTCCGCCAACACTGACTTCTCCTCCATCAACTGCACAACCACCACAATAAACGAAAATATGGGATTAATGGACTAAAGACTGATATAACTGACATAGTCTTTATATAGATACAGTGGGCAACAGATGGAAACATGGGAATTGCCACAATAATCACTAATAGTCACTTCCTACTGTAATTTACATAATTAAGACCCTAACCCAAACAGGCCACCAAAGTGATCCAGTGATCAAAACTTGCCCATTAAATACACAAATTACCCCCCATTTCCAACGTTTGTCCATAGATAGACCCTTTAAAATGTTCAAAAATCCTGTAAGGAGGCGACTGGAGGCAAAAGTGAGTTAACTTTACAGTAGGGTTAGTGGTGAGAGACAAAATAATTGTGAGCATACATTCGGTCAATACCTACATGTAGCGGAGTCATTTATCAAAAATCTTAATTTGCATTTTTTGTGGCTAATGCTAATTTCTCCATTGAACTTCTACTGTATTATGGTCTTGCCTCCATTCAAGAATTTAGACCTTTCTGTTTAAATCTCAGAAAGAGTAGATATTTTTACCTGAGCGTGTTTCTGGTCCAGCTCGGTATAGTCCTGCTCCACGCGGGTCAGCTGATCTTTGGCCTTCTGCAGCTCGCTCTCTCTCACCTGGATCTCCTCGTCCTGTCGCGTAACTTGTAGCAGAGGCTTCACCTAAACAAACACATATTTATTTATTCATTGTTTATTTGATAGGGACAGATACAATAAACATAGCATGTATCAGTGTTTATAGCCATGCATCGCAACACTTGTCCCTAGAATGTCATATAACAGGGATGCCCAAACTTTTTTCACACAAGGAGGGCCACTCGCTGCAATGATCAATTTGACTTCACCAAATGCATTCACAATTTCAGGCAATTGAGAAGAAAGGCTGAGGGCCACAAAAATGTGCTCCGGGCTGCAGTTTAGACACCCCTGTCATATAACAATGATGTTTCAATTTCATCAAAACAACACATACATTTACTAGAATTATTCCATACCTTAGTGAACAGACGCCACCACTGCCAGTTCCTGAGTTTGAGATAGGCATGACAGTTTCTCTGCATCACTCTCAGGGCACTCAGCTGCTGTTGCTTCCTCATAAAAGCCCTTTAGTTTGGTAATATGGACAGTAATATCAATTAAATGTACACACAGATACAATACATGACTAGATCACAACTGAAAGCATTATGTGTCATACATTGTTACCAACCGAATGTGCCCCAATAATCTAATCTATGTAATCTAATTTAATATTTATTGAACAGTGGAACATTTCTTTCTACATTAACTGCAGTTTATAAACCACAATGTTTCCCATCAACAGAAGGGACTCCCCATAGCGTGACCCCCCCCCCCCCCTAAAGATCACCAGGGACACCATAGTCTCATAAAAAATCTATTAGAAACAACGAAAGCATTGTTTTGTATTGCATGTTGAAATCATATCAGCGATGCGTTCATACAAAAAGGTATTAGCCAACTGTGTAAAATCCCCAAAATATCTGTGATGTGAAGTAATCATTATAACTTGTGTATAACTGGTTGAGCTCTTACTTTCGTGCGAGGTATCCTCTGGACGCACTCTGGAAGCGGATGATGGTGTCTGTGATCTTTAGGTCTCTCTCTTCTTCCAGATGAGCCAAGACTCCAGCTCTGAAGAACACTTTACTCTGACCAACTCGGAACAGGTTTTTGTCTAGTTCCAAAGCAGCAATCTAAACACACGGAAAATAATATGGAAAATTTGGGCTGGAAATCACAGGGTACATCAAGATTCAATAACATACGCTCACAATAGGGGTGGGCAATATGGTAAAAAATATTTTAAAAATAATATGACAATTTTTATTAAGCATAGATCACAATTTAGATTTTTATCACAATTTTAGTTGACTTTGAATTTTCTGCCTTACACAGAGGACTACTTCTACATTCCAAATACAAATTAATGGTGCATGCAATCCAGTGATTACCATAATACTACAATATCAATTCAATTTACAGTTTGTTACATAGTGTATTACATTGTACTAAACGAGGTAGATACAATGTAGTTAAGGGTAATGTAAAATAAAGTGTGTGAGAATATTAATTGTGATATATCGACAAAGCAGTCTGCAATATAAATACATATTCGCCCAAAAAATATTATGATATATCCGAATATCAATTTTTGTCCCATTATAAACATCTACATATGAACAGGTTATTAAAAGAGACTTACCATCAGTTCTGACGCTTGTTTGCCGTCCATAAATGTGCGGGGAATAGCGTTTGGCGTCAGGATCTCATATCTGTCAAATAAAAGGTGTGAGATCTCAGTGTGTTTTATCAGGGGACAAAAGACCAAGAATGTGTAAAACGACATTAGCAGAACGTCTTTAGC
This sequence comes from Hypseleotris bucephala, assembly GCA_036025885.1. Taxonomy (NCBI): domain Eukaryota; kingdom Metazoa; phylum Chordata; class Actinopteri; order Gobiiformes; family Eleotridae; genus Hypseleotris; species Hypseleotris bucephala. The sequence continues at coordinate 10,969 of JAVQKG010122168.1, read as the reverse complement.
AGGTGCTGGTTTTAAAGGAGAGGTTGTGAGAGGCAGAGAGAGAGCAGCACAGATGGTTATGAAAGAGGGGTCTAGTTGAATTTAGGGCTGTGCTTTTAATCACATTTAAATTTTAATTATTGCTCATCTCATATACAAAAAATAACAAATTACGTAAAACAATTAACTCATTTTGAATAGTGTCATGCAACTGGGGTTAAAATATAATATCTAATTTTGAAAAGTTGACTGAACGATTCTTTTTTTTTTCTATAATTGAGCAACCCCAGATGTACAGTATTGCATATGAACTACTGTACCTCTGTCTAAACTCCTGGAATGGGATACGGTTTGGAAATCCTTGTCTGCAGATACGAATACCTTCCAAGACCCCATTGCACCTGAGCTGATCCAAAACCAGGTTTGGAGAAAGCTTGCCTGCCTGGAAAAGGAGAAAGAGATTTTTATCAATTACATTTTTTACCTCTGCCAAAGATGCTTTCAGTTGCTTTGTCTGTTAGCAACTTTACACTATATAGATTTTACGTCTCATTTGTGAAGTCTTCTGAGGCAACTTGTTATGATCTAGGGCTATCAAAATAAAATTGAACTGAATACACAAATATGACAGAAAGGACTTGGATAGAATTTTCAGAAAAGGTTGAATATAAAACAAGGAACAATTTTAGGAGTGATCAGGAACACTGCCTGGATCTAGGATTATTTTTTTCTTATGGCATCAGTTAGCTACATTACACAAAAAGAACTGCACCCATTTGGATGAAATTTTCAGGAATGGTCAGAAATGATACAAAGCCCAGTCGTCAATATGCCTTTGTCTTACCCTCTTTTCGTGATTGGGGATGATGCAGCGCAGGAAGTTGGGGTTGGTGTTTCTCAAAGTGGCCATCAGTTTGGTGAGAGACTCTTTGTACAGCTGACCGACCGTCCTGAACATGCCCTTTTTGGTCTTCAGCCCCGCCGCCCCAAAAGCCACTGGGCCACTGCTCTCCCCCGAAGACACTTGGTCTAGTCCAATGATCCTGTCCACTAAAAGAGAACAAAAATTTAAGATGGTTTTATGAAATATGGCCAAGAAGGTACACGACCCGCACTTGTGTCTTATATGTACTGTATGTATTCTCTTGCTGCAAAACTAATTGCCCTCTTGGGGACACAAATAGACTAACTAAACTTAAACTGACAGTTATAATATCGCCCCCTTAAAGTATATTATAATATTATAAGTTTCCATCTGTGTTCGGACTAGTTAAGAGTAATCCTAATTTAAAAAGTCAAGTCAAGAAGATAGAACTTTATAATTTTGCTTATTAAAAGCTAAAAATGAAATAACAAAAAAATACTTGCAATTATACAGATTAGATATAAAAGAATAGGTAAATTACTCAATTTCACCAAAAATGTCAGATTCAATTAAACATTTAAAATTAAAAAGCACACAACTATGCAAAAATTACACACATCACAACACAGCAAAATTAAATTAAATGTAGAACTAGGCAATATATCGCAAATTAGGACTGCACAATAATTGACTGATTTTAAACACTAAACTTTACACTAAAATAATCTTTCCTTTTCGAGTCTCAGGCTAAAATGTGTAGTGACAAAGATACCTAAATCAATTTAAAAGTCTAGCCTAATTTAGATCTACATTAGCAATTCTAGCTAGTAAGTACAGTTACTATTTCTGCCTCATTGCTTCAAAAATATTGATATTGCAACAGGATTCAATAAAATCTTTCCCATTTTCCTCATATTGTGCGGCCCTAATCAAACAACACAAAGAAATTAAAAGACAGCACACAAAATACATCCAAGCAGAGCACAAGGGTTTAAGACAAAATGAGAAAAGTGAGGGAGACACAGAGAAACACCTACTGTCGGTGCCATTAGCCTGGATTGTTGCATAGGAGTCAAAGAAGTAAACACGAGGGAGAGTTTGAATGTCTGAATTAGAGGAAAAGAAAGTGAGGATAGAAAGATAAAGCAAGCAAGAAGAGGAGAGGACAAGAGGGGAGTGACATTGCAGAAAAAGACAAAAAATAAGAGTTAAATTCTGATTTTGAACATTTTTTTCCCAAGTTGGTACAATACAATGTTTTATAGTAAGCGTGTGTGAATATTTCTTACCCTCTTTCCAAAGCTCAGACACAAAATGATCCGATGATTGATGCAGAAGAGAAGCTACGTTGTCATTTAAAGGGTCCATGTTCTTTATCAGCCATTCATCTGCTTTATAGTCCACCTAAAATAAAAATTGGTTTGAAAATTTAAGAAATGCTTTATTTGACCCTGTTATATGATGTAAAGTACTTATTAGTTTACTTTAGTCCCTTCTCTGGCCTCTACAGCAACATCAGATCAGAGATTGTGGGTTACTGCGTTGATCAATAGTATCGGTAGTCAAGTCAGTTCTACTTTAGTCCCTCCCCTGGCCTCTACACACTACAGACAACCTACTTTACATCATAGAATAGGGTCCTATTTTAAGCATTTTCTGTTTCTCTTTTTTTTTTTTTTTGGAAACTTATGGACTACATCTTTAAGATTGAAAAGGAGAAAGAAAGTAAATCCTACCTTTCCAGCGTAGTGAATAATGGAGAAGTCGGCCTCCCCACGCGGCTGCTTTGATTTGAAGAATTTGGGATGGCTGCCCTGCTCACCCGACAGCTTGTCCACAAACGAGCGATCGGTTGCCCGCGGAAACCAGCACTCTTCGTCCAGCAGAGCCAGGACACCAGGCGGATTAGTCTGAAAAGAAAATATATTATTCATGAGTTGGATCTAATTTGAGTGTAGACTGTGTTGAATCCAACAATCATAAAAGTAATTGTTCATTTGTAGGGGTGTAAATCACAGATTTCTTCATGATATGATAAATATATCTATACACAGGACTGATGATACGATATATGGCAATATCTGAAAAACTACCATTATATGACTGCAATATATCGGTATTTATGGGCCTGCGATCGAGATATCAATAATTTCTGCTAATTTAACCAAAAAAGACTTTTGGTAATGTTAGGAATGTTTTAAACTGATACGATTTCATTTCAAATAAATAAAAAAAGTGTGCAGTGTATCAGTAAATATCTGTTATATTAATAACAATATTAATTTTGCTGGATTCGGTACACCCATATTAATTTGTAAAATGCTTATATTTCGGTGTACGTACTGGTTTCTCAATAAGATCAATGCAGGGCTGTAAGTCGAGTCCAAAGTCAATGAAGTTCCACTCGATGCCTTCGCGCTGGTACTCCTCCTGCTCCAGAATAAACATGGTGTGGTTGAAGAGCTGCTGAAGCTTCTCATTTGTGTAGTTTATGCACAACTGCTCAAAGGAGTTCAGCTGAAATAGAGGAAGAAATCATTAGAAACTTCATTACATTTGATCTACAAGCTTATAACACAACATTAAAACAATCAAACCTGGAAGATTTCAAAACCAGCGATATCAAGGATCCCTATGAATGAGGCTCCCTGTCTCTGTTTCCGATCCAGAGCTCTGTTGATTCTGTGGACCAGCCATCTGAACAGTCGCTCATACGTGGCCTTCGCTAAAGCCTCCACAGCAAAGTCAGCCTAAAAATCAGAGAGAAACGTCAGATACACTTCTACAGTTACTCCTATTTACTTCTAATATACTTCTTTTTTATTGAATGACATATATTACAAACAACATGCTGACAATTGTGTATGTCTTTGTAGTGATGTGTTTTGGGGTGTTCTAATGCATCTAATGTTTGGTTTTTTTTTTGTTTTTTTTTTGCCTTTTTCGCTTTATTTGGCAGAATGACAGATCGACAGGAAATCAGGGACAAGAGTGGGGAGTGACATTCGGCAAACTTTGAATTCAAACGCATAACCCTGGCACGAGCACTGTAGGCTCTGTTAATGGGCCGCACGCTCTACCAACTAAACTGCACCCCAATATCTTTTTTCTCTTTGTGGTGACCTGTTTTGGGGTATTCTAAAGCACCATGTTACCTGTTCTTTGGTCTGGGCCTTCTGCACGTACTCTCGTCCCACTTTAATCCGTGGCGTGAGGATGGCTCTTGTGAACTCCAGGACGTTGATGCCAAGCAGGTGGCAGAGTTTCTGAGCCGCAGTGTTGTCGGGCATCGAGGCTTGATCGTGGTTTTTCTCTTTTGTGAAAGAAATGTTACCAAACTGGAGCACCGCGGAGATGACCTTTAACATGGCTGTGCAAAAAAACAGATTTAGAAGTACATTATTCACTTGCAGTAAAAATAAAGAGGTGTCAATTGAGGAAAAAGCAACTAATTAATTGCAAATCTTTCAGAAATGAATTGCAATTAGTGTGCCTCTTTCACGGAGAGTGCACGGGCGGGACTTTTTCCAATTGGTTAGGCTCTTGTTAAGCATCTTGGAGCCTGGTTTTTGACTGTGGTACAGAGAGAAGAGCCTTAAAGACCATTTATGATGTATTTACGAATGCAATAATAAACTGTTGCAAGTTTATCATTGAGCTGATGTACTTCTTCTTCAACCAATCTTAATGTTTTGCCAAATGAATCGTTGGGTTAACTGATTTTGAGGCGGTCATTTTAAAACTATAATGCAAATAGTTAATGCAATATTTTTTACCAGCTCTATTAAAACATAACCATAACTTTGTCACTTACACACAGACTCCTCCGGGCTGAACCCCATGATGGCCATAGAGTCCATGGTCTGAGTGAAGTTTTCCGAGTCGCTTTGACCAGGAACTGGGATGGAGCCTCCGCTGAGGAAACGGTACTGGTCCGCAGATCCCAAAAGCAAGTCCGCTATAAACAATAAAATTAGACTTTTCATAAATATCCACTTAGATGTAGAGTATATAAATAATGCATATGCTTCCTCCCTCACCTCTTGTTTCGTCTGAAGCCCCACAGAGCAGCTGGTAGAAAATATGAAAAGTCCTCTCATCCTTCGCCTGACGAGTGGCCCTTGACTTTTCCAGGAGGTCTGATGTATGTGGTTAAGATCTTTTATTTATTTTTTATTTCTACTTAATTTGGATGACAAAGGGGAGAAATATTAAATTTAGATGTATTCTAAAACACATTCTCCAGACATGTGGAAGGATACAGGTCTCAATGTTGGCACCAACAATATATCCGGCCACATCAAAATTAATGCGGATGAACTTGCCCTGAAAGTGTTTACATATAAATTATACAGTGTGTAACATAAAGTATCTGTATTAATGAATGTGTCAGAGATAAACTGTATGATCTTACAAATCTGGACGAGTTGTCGTTTTTCACAGTTTTTGCGTTTCCAAAAGCTTCTAGGATAGGGTTGGCCTGCAGGAGCTGCCTCTCCAGCTCACCCTGGAAAACAGAAATATGAGCATAAGGAATAACTCCACTGTTTGTGCAGTAACCACTAAAGCTGAGCAGCGAAACATAAAACATCAGCTAACACACATCCTCTCCAGCAATGTTCTCAACCTCAACGTCCTTAGTTATGCAATCAATTATAAAGACATTAATCATTTTTATATTGGGAGTATTATAACTGCATGTCTTAAATTATTAAGAATAATTTAATATGCATGAGAGTCAGCTGAGAACCGCTGTTGTAGAGCATCTAATGAAATGCTTGGCAAAGCCGCGGCAAGGGATAGTAGCTATAAAAGTCCAGTAGTTGAATCTTTTTAGCTGCATTGCAACTGCAGCGTCGCAGTGCGAGTGCAGAAGCTGTTGATGCAGCAGTGATGGGTCTAAAGGGAGTGAGCCAAAGGTTGGGGAAACTAAGCTCACAATAAAGTCTACACATGCACCAACAGCCAAACTCTGAGAAACTGCAAGTGACAAGGCCAAGCATTTAATGTGTACGCTGCACACATTACAAAACAAATCCCATACACGCACTGGCAGCCTTAACAATACAGTCACACCCTCAACTACAACTGAAGGGCACAGTCCATTGTACCTCAGGCCTGTTCACCAAGCACAACATAACCCTCGACCCAAAGCAAGCAAAGCTTTAAAATACATCTTAAAAACAAATGCATTTGATGCTACGACTGCAGCATCTGCTCCTTCAGTGAAAGACACCATGTATTCTAAGGTTTTATACTCACATACTGCATACTCTGATGAAATGTAAAAAAACGGGAGTTAAGGGAATGGATGGATGGAAGGACAAAAGATGAGACAATAAGTAAATGAAAACAAACATACTTCACAGCACAAGGTGGACAAAGAACAGCTACATTAGTTGTGTTTAGTATTATCATGAAGTAAGTAAAGAGGACAGGAAGTTGAAAGCAAAGTAAAGACGAGGGGGGCACAGTAACTCACCCGGTTTACCAAAGTACTGCCTCTAGTTAAGGACCTAGTGCCATCCATCTGAACATGCAGGAAACACAGGAGCATCAGGGGAAACCAGAGCAGGAAAGAAAAGAGGAGGGGAGGGGGAAGGAGAAGAACTTAGATTTTAGAAAGGCTTAGGCCAGGCAAAGATGAGATGGTCAGATACAGTATCATTAACTAGTTCACAGGTTAGAAAAAGATAAATTAAACTTTAAAATAAAAAGAATGAAAATTGGGTTTGAAGAGAAATGTGCAAAACAGCAGAAGGAAATAAAAAAAAATCTCATATGCAATTTATTTAGTTCTTAATCCATATATAAAGCATATTTTTGGCTTAGTTTCAGTCATACCTGTATCACTTCCTTGTTGCGTCCCGGAGTCCCGCCCTTATGGGAGGAGGCGACATGGGCCAAATACTGGATAACTTTCTTTGTGTTTTCTGTTTTCCCCGCTCCAGACTCTCCGCTATAATGTGCACATACCATAAAAAGGGAAAAAAAGACAAATGAAATTGCCTCATTCATTTAACAAAGCTCCCATTTTTAAAACACTCTTGGTCTAAATTCACACAGTGAAGTGTCAAACCCAAACACAGGGCAGCTGTGAAGGATACAAGCTGCATCACAATTGTTGCTTTTGGAAAAGAATGAAGGAGACTGGGGTAAAAATAGCAGCTGTAAAAGACCTAAAAGAGGAATTGTCCCAAATACGCTCAGAAAGGGACAAGATGAATGCAGAGGATCCACTACAATGACAGGAAAAGTCTGGCAGGAAGACGGGGGACAGCAGGACTAGACCTAAGTCAACTGGACAATTGGTGTTCACAGGGAAGCTAGGTTAAGATGAATACAGTTATGTCCCAATTTAGTTTATGTGAACGTGATATGAATATGAATGATACACAAACATTAAGTGTGAGCTGTGTATTTAATGTCTTTCCAGCTATTACTGACTACTTACGTGCAAAGAATGGACTGATCTTCTCTGTCTGTAAAAAGAAAAGAAAAAAATCATTAGTATACAACCATATTAATCATTAAATTATTATGATTCTACATTTTATTAACATTATATCCTTATAAACAAAGGAAGTCTATGAGTGTCTCTTCCCCACGTCCAGACATGTGATTTGTTAAATGCTGTAAGGTCACGTATGGGTGCAGGGTTTTCAGGCTGAGGCTGGTTCATGTTACTGTCTCACTTGTACAGAGCCTGAGACACAGCCTCAGACAGAGTCACAGACACAGCCTTAGACAGACCTTAGACAGACCTTAGACAGGCCTTAGACATGCCTTAGACAGGCCTTAGACAGGCCTCAGACACAGCCTCAGACAGAGTCACAGACACAGCCTTAGACAGACCTTAGACAGGCCTTAGACAGGTCTCAGACAGACCTTAGACAGGCCTCAGACACAGCCTCAGACAGAGTCACAGACAGCCTTAGACAGGCCTTAGACAGGCCTTAGACAGGCCTTAGACAGGCCTCAGACAGGCCTCAGACACAGCCTTAGACAGACCTCAGACACAGCCTTAGACAGACCTTAGACAGGCCGTGTGTGAGTGATGGTATATTTCAGACTCCTGTTTGGATCATGTCAGTCTCATGTGAGTTGTGCTAACGAGAGCTCACCTGTTGAACAGGTTGCTCCGCAGACACTCACAGAGACACAGGTGATGATTGTTGGAGACGAGTTTGAAGTTGTTCTGATTCCCACACATTCACAGAGGAGGAATGTTCACTGGTCGTACAGGTTGAATCAGTGTTTTAACACACCTACAACACACTTGAAGAGAGGAGGGGCAGCTGCGTCTCTTTGTGTTATCTTAGACAGACACCCTGATGCCACAGGCATTACTCAATCAGCCTTTTAACCGCTTTTCAATTGTTCCAAATATTTTCTATTTGCATGAAATGAACATGTCAGTTAGAGTCAGGAAAAATGTAAGTAATGAACTGATGTCATGTGGTTTTATAATGCGGTGGTTACTAATAACAACAAAACAAGCGATGACGAGATTTACCGACTGTTACGAGCGGCCACACCTGGAAATCTCTCACACACTTTTCATTTTTAAATGTTTATACTTGAAGAAAACACGCCTTCAGAAGCAGATCAAAGATCACTGACTAAATTCTTCAGGACTATCCTTCCTCAGCTGATAGCAGGTGTGTGTAAGCTGCATATCACACAGGGTCAGTTTTTCAGATAGGCTTAAGGACTGTTACCTTGTAGCATGCTCCGATAGGCAGCCTCTGATATGGCATAAATGTGTGGCGGCATCTCATGGCGTTTCTTTCCTCGATACATCTCTACAATGGACTCTGTGTAGATCGGCAGGTTCTTGTATGGATTTACTACCACGCAGAAGAGCCCCGAATATGTCTAAAAATACAGAAACAAGTGACATACAAATAAATTAACTTATAAATTATTAAGAAAAGGCACATGTGAAGTGACAGGAACCTGTTTCTTACTCATCTGAGTGACATGTGTGTAAATGTTACATTAGATTACAGCACTGTATCAAAGTGTGCAAGCTGACTGCCTTGCCCATGTTTGATAAGAACAGGAGTAGGTTTACATCCAAAATCCTCAAAGATTAAATTTGAATAATGTCTTTTTGATTTGTTCCACTAGAAACACACTTATGAACTTACACCTAACTTTTATGAGTACTTCAGTTACGTTAACAATAATGACTAGACACTAATGCCTTTAACATACAAAGGTAAATGTAAGCAGACGATCCTATTCAATTCATTTTCTTTACAATGTTAGTCTATAGAGTGCTCTCTCTGTTGTAATTCAGCAAACCACTTTATCTTATCTTATCTCTTATTGCTGCTCTAACTATTTCCACAATTTGACTCATCACTGTATTGCTGAAACAACATCTATACTACTGTACATATACATTTAGACTCAGATACTACATATTTGTTTTTCACAATATAACCTTCAAACTCTACAATCAATTTCCACATAACAACATGTCATTTGACCCTGATCTCTATTTCCTCTGATGACCACCACTTCTGTACAAGAAACTATAGACGGCCCACGACCAGTGCACACTTAAACGGCCTGTAAACCGACTCTTAGGGCCCTATATCAGTTACACAGTAGATGCCATAGGACTTCATACCACCACAAAAACAATGAACCAACATTTGTGCAGACAGGAATCTATGTGTATTTTCTTTTACATCAATATGACATTTCTTGGCCGATATCCGAATACTTCAATGACCAATTTGGCTGGTTTCCAATACTGTTATTTAATGTTTTAGTAGGCCATGATTAATGGTTTTGCTTAATTTTTCCACCCAAATTTAGACTTTCTGAGTTGGCTTTTCATTCTCTGGCTGCTTCTAAACCTAAATATCAGAACTTATCCTTTTTGAACAGGTTAACTTCAGCCAACTGCATAGGTCGACACGGTCAAAATTGTAAATATTGATCGCTGTTGAGGCAGTGCAATGGGTAAGCGTCGCCCAGCAAACCAGAGGGTTCCCGTTTCGAATCCCCGCCTGAGTTTATACTGTTGTTGTGTCCCTGGGCAAGACACTTAACCCACCTTGCCTATGAATGAATGTGTAATATGACTATGACTGTGGTCGTCAGGAGGGGCTGTAGATGCAGAATGGCAGCAACATTTCCACCACCGAGTATGACTGGGAGTGAATGAATTATGCATGATATTGTAAAGCGTCTTTGGGTGTCTAGATTAGCACTATATAAGACTAAGGCATTATTATTATTATTCATCCCTATTTATTCATTTACAGTATTCATCTTTGCTTTGTTGACACTTACATATATTAAACCAGAGTAGTATCTTTCTCTTAAATTATGTAACACTGATGCTTCGTTGAGACAGGTGAGGTCGGCCATGTCTTCCACTTTACTGAAACGTGGAGGGTTCATTCTCTGCACCTCCTCCCGGGACAGTGTCACCCTCCGCTGGCTGTCCGTCAACTCCACCTCCACCTCATCTCCGCGCTCCTCCTTAATACTGGCGGACTGTGGGAAAGGAGGAGGAATAGCATATTAGAAATGAATGCAATGAAATAAAAACTTTACCTCAGAGCTCTCAAAACAAGGACAAGAATATACAGGAACATATTCAGCTGATGTTACTATATTGAATGTAGCTTGTGTGTGTGTATGTGTGTGTGTGTGTGTGTGTGTAGCATGTATTGCGTGTGTGTATATGTGTGTGTGTAGCATGTATTGCGTGTGTGTATGTGTGTGTTTAAATGTTGATGCAGTGACTAGATGGCATTTAAATTCCATTGTACTTGTTCCAATGACAGTAAAGTTTATTTAATTCTAGTCTAGTCTTTTCTATTCTATTCAGCCATAAAATCTCTGTATCTTTAAATGCACAGGGTTAAGGCAAAATACATTTTAATTTCCTCTTTGCAAAATAGAACAGTAATGCCAACAATTGTGCCAACTGTGGTTTCACCATTTGTTTCTGTAATTAGGGAAGAATATATTATAAAAGGCTATCTGTCTGGCAAGTGTAAAACTATTTGCCTAATTTTAAAAATGATTACATTAATTAATTTTGTAAACAGGAAATTAGAATGTGTTTGGCTGGCATCGTTGGAATGTTGTGTTGAT